>VMDO01000684.1:0-267068 GCA_007922755.1 Pedetes capensis | reverse complement strand
CAATTAGAATCTAAAGAGATAATTCAAAAAATTAATAAGACTAAGAGCTGGTTCTTTGAAAAGTTTAATAAAATAGACACCCCTCTGGCTAACCTCATCAAAAAGAAAAAGGAAAAATCTAACATAGTACGGATTATGAAAGACAACGGATCCATAACCACCGACTCCAACGAAATACAGAAAATTGTCAGGGATTACTATGAGAGACTATATTCCCAAAAATATGAAAATGCAGAGGAAATGGACAAATTTATTAACACGTATGACCTACCAAAACTAACCCTAGAAGACATAACTGACTTAAACAAGCCCATTACCTATACAGAAATAGAAAAGGTAATTAAAAGTCTCCCAACAAAGAAGACCCCAGGTCCTGATGGATTCACGGCAGAATTCTACCAAACTTTTAAAGAAGATATAATACCTGTCTTCCTCAAACTGTTCCAAAGAATAGAAAAGGAGGGAACACACCCAAATACATTCTATGAAGTTACCATCACCCTGATACCTAAACCAGGAAAAGATTCATCTAAGATAGAGAATTATACACCCATCTCCCTTATGAATCTAGATGCAAAAATATTCAATAAAATTCTGGCAAACAGAATCCAGCAGCATATGAAAAAGATTATTCACCATGACCAAGTGGGATTTATACCACAGATGCAAGGCTGGCTTAACATATGGAAATCAATTAATGTAATCCAACATATCAAGAAACTGACAAACAAAAACTACATGATCATCTCAATGAATGCTGAAAAGGGCTTCGATAAAGTGCAACACGTTTTCATGATAAAAGCACTGGAGAAAATAGGTATAACAGGCAAATACCTTAATTTCATAAAAGCCATTTATGACAAACCTACAGCCAACATTATATTAGATGGAGAAAAACTAAAACCATTTCCTCTTAGATCTGGAACAAGACAAGGATGTCCCCTCTCTCTTATTCTATTCAACATAGTAATTGAAGTTCTGGCCAGGGCAATCAGACAAAAGAAAGAAATCAAAGGGATACAGATTGGCAAGGAAGAGGTCAAATTATCATTATTTGCAGATGATATGAGTTTATATTTGAAAGACCCCAAAACCTCAATCAGAAAACTGTTACAACTAATTAACTCCTTCAGCAAAGTTGCAGACTACAAAATTAACACACAAAAATCAATAGCTTTTCTTTACACCAATTCCAAACAAGAACCGAAGGAAATTTCAGGAAAGATACCCACCAGATACCCACCATTCATGATAACCCACCAGAAAATTAAATACCTTGGAATCAATATAACCAAAGACCCTTCAGATCTCTACAAGGAAAATTTCAAAACATTAAAGAAAGAAATAGCAGAGGACACTAAAAAATGGAAAGACCTCCCCTGCTTCTGGATAGGGAGAATTAATATTGTAAAAATGGTTATCCTACCAAAAGCAATCTATAGACTTAATGCAATACCCATTAAAATTCCACTGACTGACTTTACAGAAATAGAAAAAATGATCCAAAAATTCATATGGAACCACAAGAGACCACGTATAGCCCAAACACTTTTAAGCTGCAAATCTAATGCAGGTGGTATCACAATCCCTGATTTCAAACTATAGTACAGGGCAGTGGTAGCAAAAACAGCTTGGTACTGGCACAAAAATAGGCCCAAAGACATCTGGAACAGAATAGAAGACCCAGATATACCTCAACACACCTATAGCCACCTTATTTTCGACAAAGGAGCAAAGCAAGTAAACTGGAAAAAGGACAACCTCTTCAACAAATGGTGCTGGGAAACATGGTCATCCACATGCAGAAAAATGAAGGTGGATCAGCATCTCTCAATATACATGAGAGTTAACTCAAAATGGATAAATGATCTCAACATAAAACCAGAAACTTTAAATCTTATAGAAGGCAAGATAGGCAATATACTCCATCATATAGGCATAGGAAAGTATTTCCTTAATAGGACTCCAATTGCTCAAGAAATTGCAACAAGAATAGATAAGTGGGATCACATGAAATTAAAAAGGTTCTGCACAGCAAAAGAAACAATTAACAGAGTCAAGGAAATCCCCACGGAATGGGAAAAAAATCTTCGCATTTCATACATCAGACTAAGGTCTAATTACTAGAATTTATAAAGAACTCAAGAAAAAAACTCCCCAAAAACCAAACAACCTAATACACAAATGGGCAAAGGAACTGAGTAGACAGTTCTCAAATGAAGAGGTCCATAAAGCCATGAAACACATGAAAAAGTGCTCAACATCCCTAGCCATTAGGGAAATGCAAATCAAAACAACGCTGAGATTTTACCTTACACCAGTAAGAATGGCCAAGATCAACAAAACAAACAACAACAAATGCTGGCGAGGTTGCTGGGAAAAGGGAACACTCTTACGTTGTTGGTGGAGTTGTAATTTGGTGCAACCACTGTGGAAATCAATATGGAGGTACCTCAAAAAACTAAAAATAGATCTACCATATGACCCAGCTATAACACTATTGGGAATTTACCCAAAGGGAGATGGGTCATCATACCACAGAGACACCTGCATCTCCACGTTCAATGCAGTGCTTTTCACAATAGCAAGAATATGGAATCAACCAAAATGCCCTTCAACAGATGAATGGATAAAAAAACTATGGTATATATACACAATGGAATACTACTCAGCAATCAAGAAAATGAAATAAGGTCATTCTCAGCAAAATGGATAGAATTAGAGAAAACTATTTTGAGTAAATGAACACGAACTCAGAAAGAAACAACACATGTTCTCACTCATATGAGGGAGCTGATTCAAAATTACAAGAAGGAAAAATCCTATTCAAAGGTCGGATCATAATAAAAGGGGGGGTAGATAAGAATGATGTCAATATAAATGGACTAGAAATCACATGTAATTGTTCTAACAAGATAAAAACAAAGACCACTACAGGAAAAGTTTCTATCTTAAACAGAACTGGAACCCAAGGACATATAGAAAAAAACTATTAAGTAAAAGATAGAGAAGACTTAGATGTGAAATTTAGATGGGAAGTGTGGGAGGGGGGAAGCATAGGGGAGCGTAAGGTGTAACCTATATGAATAATGTTTATCAAAATGCATATATGGAAATGTCACAATGAAAAGCATGTCAAAATGAAACACATTAAGATGTACATTAAAAATTTCTAAAAAAAAAAAACTGAAGGGAGAAGTCAAACAGGAAATAATAATTAAAAAAAACAAAAGCTAAATCCCAAAACATTAGTAATTACACTAAGTGTTAATGATTTGAATGTTTCAGTTAAAAAACAGATTACAAGCAGAGCATGGTGACACACTACGGTAGTCTCAGTGACTCTGAGGCTGAGGCAAGAGGACAGGAAGTTTGAGTCCAGAGGCAGCCTGTGTAACATAGTGAGACCTTGACTCAAGATAAAAAAACAATTAAAAGAGGGTTAGAGGAGTTTACTCAGTGGTAGAACAAGTACAATGTGTGAGCACTGAGTTCAATCCCAGGTATTAGGAAAAATAAGAAAAGAGAAAAGAAAAACAGATTAACATAAGAAATAACCAAATGTTGCTTATGTGAGACACGCTTCAAATATAAGGAAAAGAAAAAGAAATGTTTGAAAATATATACCATGCAAACAATAAATAAAGGAAGGTTGAAATGGCAATATTTAAAGAAGTATGAAATGCCAATATTAATAACTAAAGAAAATGAGCAAGTGCACAAAAGATCAGATTAGCACTATCAACCACCATTATCTAATAAACACTTATAGAGCTGTGCATAGAATAACTTTTTAATATATATATTGTTAAAGTTATTTGGGGATTTTACTTGGTACAATTTCCTAACACAGACAATATGCTAGACCGTAAAACCAATCTGAATACATTTAAAATTATCAAAAAGATGTGAGAATATTTTCTGAGTACACTGGAAATAAATTAGAAATCAATAAGATATTTAGGAACCCAGAATATCTACAAATTAATAATACTATAGATCAAGGAAATAATCACAAGATAAATTGGAAATGTAGGGAGAAAAATGGTTACAAAAAGACATCAGATAAAAATTAGTAAAAAGCAGCTAAAGCAGTACTAAAGAAGTAAAAATTTAAATACATATTTTAGAAAAAATCCTATGAATTGTCTGAAACAATTTACATATTCACATTGTTGTTGCTGTTCTTAGGTGCCGTCGAGTCCGACACATAGCAATCCTATGGACAGCAGATGGAAACAATTCTCGATTCTTTGCCAGGTACATGATCTTATTTCTATGTATGCCCATCATTGCAGACACTGTGTCAATCCATTTGGTGGAGGGTTTTCCTATTTTCTTTGACCTGCCACTCTCCCAAACATTATGTCTTTCTCCAGGGATTAATCTTTCCTGATTACATGTCCAAAATATGTAAGACTCATTCTGCCCATTCTTGCTTCCAAGGAGCACTCTGGTTGCACTTCTTCTAGGACAGATTTGTTGGTTCTTTTGGCAGGCCATGGTATATTCAATAGATGTCTCCAGCACCACAATTCAAAAGCATCAATTCTTCTCCTGTCTCCCTTGTTCAATGTCCAGCTTCCACAACCACATGATATGGCTGAAAATACCATGGCATGAGTCAGACACACCTTCATCATCAATGTGACATCTTTGCTTTTCAATACTACAAAGAGATCTTTCGTCACAGCTTTTCCTAGAGCAATGCGTGTTTTGATTTCTTGACTGCTGCTTCCACGGGTGTTGATGATACAGCCAAGCAAAGCAAAATCTTGGACAACCTCAATTTTTTCTCCATTTATTGTGAAGTTATATACTGACCCAGTTGTAAGGATTTTTGTTTTGTTGATGTTTAATCGCAACCCATATTGAAGGCTGTGATCTTTGATCTTCATCAGTAAATGTTTTAAATCCTCTTCACTTTCAGCAAGCAGAGTTCTGTCATCTGCATAATGAAGGTTGTTAATGAGTCTTCCTCTAATCCTGATGCTGTGTTCTTCCTCATAAAGTCCAGCTTCTCGGAATATTTGCTCAGCATGAAAATTGAGGAGATATGGTGAAAGAATACAGCCCTGATGGACACCTTTCTCAACTTTAAACCAGGATGTGTTGCCTTTTTCTACTCGAACAACTGCTTCATGGTTCACATACAGATTCCTCATGAGTACAATTAGGTAGTCTGGTATTCCCATTTTCCGAAGTGTTATCCATAACTTATTAGATCCACACAGACAAATGCCTTTGCATAATCAATAAAACATAGATAGACTTCTTTCTGATATTCTCTGCTTTTGGCTAATATTCACCTGACATCAGCAGTGATGTCCCTGGTTCCCTGCTTTTTTCTGAATCCTGCTTGATTTTCTGGTAATTCCCTTTTAAATGATTCACTTTTAAAATGATCTTTAGTATAATTTTGCTTGTGTGTGATATTAATGATATTGTCCGATAGTTTCCACATTCAGTTGGATTCCCTTTTTTGGGAATAAGCACAAATATGGATCTCTTCTAGTCAGTTGGCCCAGTAGCTGTTTTCCAAATCTGTTGGCATAAACATGTTAACACCTCCAGTGCTGCATCTGTTTGTTGAAACATCTCTATTGGTATCCCATCAAATCCTGGAGCCGTGTATTTCACCAGTTCTTTCAAGGTGGCTTCCACTTCATCCTTCAATACCGTTGGTTCCTCTTCATATGCAGCCTCTTGGAATGGTTGGTCATCTACCAATTCTTTCTTGTATAATGACTCTGTGTATTCCTTCCATCTTCTTTTGAAGTTTCCTGCATCATTTAATATTTTCCCTGTAGAATCTTTCACTACTGCCACTCGAGGCTTGAATTTTTTCTTCACTTCCTTAAGCTTGAGAAACACAGAGCATGTTCTTCCCTTTTGGTTTTCTTCCTCTAGCTCTTTGCACATGTCATTATAATATTTGTTTTGTCTTCTTGAGCTGCCTGTGGAAATCTTCTGTTTAGATTCTTAACTTCATCATGTCTTCCTTTTACTTTAGCTGCTCGACATTCAAGGGCAAGTTCCAGTGTCTCTTTTGGCATGTAATTGGGTCTTTTCTTTTCTCTTGTCTTTTTAATAACTTTTTGCTTCTTTCTTGTATGATATCTTTTATGTCATGCCACAACTTCTCTGGTCTCCTACAATTTGTGTTTAATGCACTAAACCTATTCTTAGGGTGGTATCTGAACTCAGGTCAGATATGCTCAAGGTCCTACCTTGCCTCTCATATACTTGTTCTAATTTCCTTCAGCTTCAGTTTGAACTTGCATATGAGACGTTGATGGTCTGATCCACAATCAGCGCCTGGTCTTGTTTAGACATTTGATATAGAGCTTTTCCACCGTCTCTTTCCACATATGTAGTCAATTTGATTCCTGTATGTTCCATCTGGTGAAGTCCATGTGTATAGTCTCCATTTATGTTGTTGAAAAAATGTATTTACAATAAATAGTCATTGGTTTGACAAAATTCTATCATGCAATCTCTAGCTTCATTTCTGTCAACAAGACAATATTTTACAACTACTGAGACTTCTTTGTTTCCAACCTTTGCATTCCAGTCACCAGTGATTATTAGTACATCCTAATTGTATGTTTGATCTATTTCAGATTGCAGAAGCTGGTACAAATCTTCCCTTTCTTCATTTGTGGCCTTAATGGTGGGTGCATAAATTTGAATAATAGTCATATTAACTGGCCTTACTTGTAGACATATGGATATTATTCTATCACTGATAACATTGTATTTCAGGACAGACCTTGAAATGTCCTTTTTGATGATTAATGCAACCTTATTTCTCTTTAGTTTATCATTCCCAGCATAGTAGACCATATGATTATCTGACTCAAAATGGCTTATGACAATCCATTTTAGCTCACTGATGCCTAGAATGTCAATGTTTATGTACTCCATTTCTCTTATAACGATTTTTAATTTTCCTAGATTCATACTATGTACATTCCATGTTCTAATTACTAATGGATGTTTACAATTGTTTCTCCTCATATTGAGTTGTGCCACATCAACAAATGGAGGTCCCTGGGGCTTTACTCCATTTCCATCATCACTTAGACTCTACTTTGAGGAGGCAACTCTTCCCCAGTAGTCTTCTGAGTGCCTTCCAACCTTGGGGGCTCATTTTCCAGCACTATATCTGACAGTTTTTCTTTGCTATCCATAGGGTTTTCAATGGCTAGTTGTTTCGGGAGTGGTTTGCCAGTGCCTCCTCCCTAATCTGTCTTAGTCTGGAAGCTCAGCTGAAACCTGTCCGCCATGAGTAACCCTGCTGCTATCTGAGATACCAATGGCATAACTTTTAGCCTCATCACAACATAGAAGCCCCCACATGCGACAAACTGACAGACATGTGGGGGATGTTCACATTAAGAAGTAGAAAAAAAGCATTGCACATTAGTCCAAGGAAAGTAAATATTGGACAGAATAAAGTTTAAAAAATATTAAATAAAATACAAGGAGAAATCATTAAAAAAATTGGAAGATTTTAAAACACAAATTTGGTTCTTTCGAAAGATCATAAAAATTGACATATCTTTAGCTGAGATAATGAAGAAAAAAGAGAGATAATAAAATTACCAACATCAGCATTAGTAAAGAGATTATCAACAAATATCTTTTAGTCATAGAAATAGTAACAACACAGTAATAAATATGAACAAAAATTCAATAACTTAGATTAAATGGACAAATGTACCAAAAATATAATTTTCCAAAATTAACATAAGAAAATTTTGAAAATGTGGCTAGCTCTATAAATATTAATGTAATTTAACTTTTTATTAAGTGTATTTCTTAAAGCATTGGGTTCAGGGACTTTCAATAGTGAATTATGTCAAGCATTCAGGAAAGAAAAAATATGAGTCTTACATATATTTATCAGAAAACAGAAATGGATTAAATACTGTCAGTAGATTTTATGAGGGCAATGTAAACCTAATATGAAAACCTAACATGGATATAATGAATAAGTAAACTTATATGTCAATATCCCTCACAAATATAGCTATAAAGATCCTTGGTAGAATATTAGCAAACTGAATGCAACTCTATATACAAAAGATAACATGCCACGAACAAATGAAGGTAATCTAAGGAATGCAAGGCTGGGTTTAGGTTTTTAAAAAATCAATCTGTTCCAATGTATTAACAGTAGAGATGATAAAAAGAATCATATTAGTTAAGCACCAAGAAATTTCACAAAATTCAACTCCTATAAATGTAGTCTCAGTAAACCAGGACAAAGCAGAAGACTTGGTTTTGTTTCATTTTGTTTTTGAAAAGCATAAAGATTATAAAGAAACAATTATCAATGTACATGATATAAACACATAAAAAATTTTCCCAATAAAACTATAAAGTATTTCCTAGAACAAATACATGAATTTAGTGTAATTACAAGGGGGAAAGTAACATAATATGTCAACTGCATTCTTATAAATTAGGGAAAGAAAATTGAAAAATGACTTGGTTCTAAAATCTCATTTATAATAGTTTTAAAAATAGGAAAGCATAGTTAGGGATAAAGTTACAAAAATTGCCTAGCTTTTCTGTGCTTAAAAAGAACAAAACATTTATTGAATAAATTTTTAAAAATCAAAATAATAGAAAGGTGTACCATATTCATGATTGAAAGACTCAATATTTTTAAGATAGTAGTTTTCCCCAGTTTTACCTGCAGAGTCAACTTGGATCTTAATAAAAATTTCATCAGATATTTTTTTGTAGGAGTTGATGAGTCGATTTTGAAATTTACATGGAAATAAAATGACTCTAAAAGAGCAATATTTTAAAACAACCATTTGAAATATTTATCCTGACTATGTCTACAAGCCATTATACCCTCATATCAGATCCTGCCTAATCTCAGAAGCTAAGCAGGATCAGACTGGTTAGTCTTTGGATGGGAGACTGCCCAGAAAACCAGGTGCTGCAATCTAGGGAAAAGGACCTGGCAATCCACTCTCAAAATAAGCTGTCATTGAAAACCCTATGAATAGCAGAGAAGTACTGACAATATTGCTGGGCATGGCACAACATAAGGGAAGTGTTTCATACATAGGGTGGCTATGAATCTGACCCTCCCAGATGGCACCTAACAATGACAACAACATCTTGATGACAAAGTTAGCAGTAATACAAGAGGACAGTCAACATAGGTATAAATAAAGAAAGAGGATCGCATCTAACTAAAAAACTCTGCACAGGATGGAAAACAACAGAATGAAAAAGCAACCTACAGAATGGAAGAATGTATTTATAAACCATATGTCCATACAATGGGTCAGTATCCAAAATATATAAGAAAAACGTACAACTCAATAAAAACAAATAAATAAGTAACCCTACTAAAATGGTCAAAGTACTTGAATAGACATATTTCCAAAGGAAAAAAATACAAATGACTAATTATTTCTGCTGTTGTTGTTAGGATATGTTGAGTTGGGACCTACTCATAGCAACTCTGTGTACAACAGAATGAAACACTAACCGACACTGTGCCATGCCCAGAACTATTGTCAGTGCTTCTCTGCTATTCATAGGGTTTTCAAAGGCTTATTATTTTGGGAGTGGGCTGCCAGGTCCTTCTCCAAAGCCTACAGCACCTGCTATTTTTAGGCAGTCTCCGTCCAAGGACTAAGAAGGCCTGATTCTGCTTAGCTTCTGAGATCTCACAAGATCTGATGCCAAGGTGGTACAGTTGCAGGCACAAATGATTAATAGGTGTACAAAAATGTGTCACTGATCACCAAGGAAATGAATATCAAAATCACAATGATGTATGAACTCATACTTGTTACCAAATATGTCAAGAGGCAAGTGTGAGTGAGGGTGTAGAGAAAAGTGAACATTTGTGTATTGTTGGTAGAAATGTAAATTAGTACAGTTCATTATGGAAAATAATATGAGAGTTTCTCAAAAAATAAAAAAATTGAACTACCATATGATCCAGCAATCCTGCTTTAAAGTATTTATCCAAATGAAATAAATACACTACCTTGTAGAGAGATCAGCACTCCAACATTCATTATATCATTATTCACAATTACTAAAATATGGAAACAATTCAAATATCTGCTGACAAATGACCAAAGGAAATGTGACTCACACACAGAATATCATTCAACTTTTAAAAAGGAAGAAATCCTGCCTTTTGCAATACAGAGGAATCTTGAAGATGTATGCTAGGTGAAATAAGCCACACAGAAAGAGAGAACTGTATAATGTCAACCTAAAAACAAATTGAATTCAAGAAAAAAATTAAATGGTTATTGCCAGGATTTAGGGCTGGTGATGTGGGAGAGATATTGGACAAGGGAACAAACTTCACTAATGATAAGTACTGGAAGCCTATTGTACATCATGCTGACTGTCATCAATAATAATGCATTCTTACTTCAAGTTTGCTAAGAGAGTAGATTTCAAGTATCCTCATTATTCACAAAACACATTGTTTTATGAAAACAGGAAATTACACACATGTACATACATATATTTTTGTGTACTTCTATGACTATCCCTACATGAATATATATAATGAATTGTTAAATAAAAGAACAAAAGAACACATACATTTTATATATGTATTTTCCCAGTAATCATATTTTATTAGTAATTTTTAGTAAACAATTAAATGAGTTTCATTTTGTTTCCATACATGCATATCATTGTACATGGTTCATGTTCACCTCCCCCATTACCTTCTAATGACCTTATCCCTCCATATTTGCCCTCCCTCCCCACCAATGGTCTCCCTTCTACTTATATGTCTTGTTTGCATATCTATCTATCATCTATTTCTCTATCTATCTATCTATCTATCTATCTATCTATCTATCTATCTATCATCTACATGCATACAGATTTTCCTTAAGGGCAAAAAATGTGATACTTCCTTTCCTTTCTCCCATTACCCTTTCTTCTTGCCCCTTCCCCTTCTCTTCAGTCTGTAATCTTTCACTATATGGGTTCCTTCTATTTTCATGACATATATATTTTATTTAATTTCATCCATTTATTTTTGTGGCATTGGGGAGTTGAACCCAGGGCCTCATGCATGCTTTTTGCAAATGCTCAACCACTGTGCCATAGCCATAGCCCATTTTTGTATTTTGAGACAGAGTCTCACTAAGTTACTATCTCTAGGCCTTAAACTTGCAATTCTCCGGATTCTGCCCCCAGAGTCTCTAGGATTAAAGGTGTGTGCCATCACACTTGGCATGATATATATTTTCATATGGAATATGTATTGAAATCTAACATCAACATATGAGAGAAAATATGTGATCTTTGCCTTTGTAGGGTCTGCCTTATTTCACTTAAAATGATCTCTAATTCTATCCATTTTTCAGTAAAAACACCATAATTTTGTCCTTCATTATGGCTTAATAAAACTCCATTGTATGTATGTACAATAATTTCTTTTCCATTCATCTGCTAATGGACACCTTGGTAATTGTGAATAGGACTACTATAACATGGATGAGCAGGTATCTCTATGGTCTGTTGACTTATATTCCTTTGTGTATAAACCCAGGGGTGGCAATGCTGGAATGTATGATAGTAGTACTAATTTTAGCTTTTATGAGGAATTGTCATATTAATTTCCATGTGGCTACAACAATGTGCATTCCCAAGAGCAGTGTAGTAGGGTTCCTTTTTCTTCACATCCTCAGCGGTATTTGTTAATTGTTTGTTTTGTTGATACTAGCCATTCTGACTGAGGTGAGATGATATCTCAATGTAGTTTTGATTTGTATGTCCCAGATGGCTAACAATGTTAAACTATTTTCTTATGATTGCTGGTCATTTGTATTTATTCTTTTGAGAACTCTCTGTTCACTTCATTTGCCCCCCCCCTTTTGACTGGATACTTTGCATAAAGGCATTTAATTCTTTGAGCTCTTAATATATTCTAGATATTATTTCAATGTCTGATGTATAGCTGGTAAATATTTTCTCCCATTCTGAAGGCTGTCTCTTCACTCTGATAATTGTGTCCTTTACTCTACAAAAGCTGTTTAATTTCATACAATCCTATTTTTCAACTCTTGCTATTGTTTCCTATGCTATTATTGTGTTTTTCAGAAAGTCCTTGCCTATGCGTATGTCTTAAAGTGTTTTTACTATGTTTTCCTCTATCATTTTCAAATTTTCAATTCTTAATGTCTTTGATTCACATTGAATTGATCTTTGTATAAGGTGAGAGAAAAGGATCTAGTTTCAGTCTTCTGCATGAAGATACCTAGTTCTCTCAGGTCCATTTGTTGAAGAGGCGGTCTTTTCTCCAACTTATATTTTTGGCACTATTGTCAAAAAACAGGTTTATTTCCTGTTCTTGAAAGGTCTTTATTTCTCCATATATTTTAAGTGATAATTTTATGAACATAATAATTTTTGTTGCAGTTGTATACTTTCTGGGCTTGAAATACATCATTGGATGTTTTAATAAGTTTTAGGTTTGTGCTGATAGGTATGTTATTCTGATGGGTTTTTCTTTGTAAGGGAGTTGGTGTTTTCCTGTTGAGGCTTTAAATGTTTCTTTGTTCTGTAGCCTTGGCATTTTAATTATAATGTGCTGTGGAGAGGTTCTTTTCTAGTCATATCTATTTGGTGTTCTAAGTGCCTCTTGTGGTTGGATATCCATTTCTTTTCCTAGATTTGGGAATTTTTGAGCTATAATTTTGCTAAGTTTTCTATACCTTTAGTTTTTATCTCAACTCCACTTTCTACACCATGAATTCTTATTTTTGTTCTCTTGATCATTTCCCCAAATCCTTGAAAACTGTAGTCATGTTCTTTTACTTATCTTTTATTGTTTATATATGAATGTATATTTCCTCAAACTATCTTCCATGCTTGATATTCTATCTTCTGCCTCATCTAGTTTACTGGTGATGGTTCCAATGTGGTTTTTTATCTGATTTATAGAGTTCTTCATTTCCAACATTTCTGTTTGTTCCTTTTCAAAATCCCAATTTCCTTCCTAAATTCCTCATCTATTTTGCTGACTTTGTCTTCTACATTGACAATATTCTGACCTATATCCTATATTGATTTCCTTATTTCATTCATTTATATCCTGTTTGAAGACATTGATCTTTTTTATGAGTAGGTTTTGTATTCTTTGTATGACATTTCAACCCTTTCAGTAAATTTGGATTCAGTAATTATAGAAGAAGGAATTTTGGAGGAAGTATGTTGTCTTAGTTTCTCATGTTTCTTGTGTTTCTGACTTGTGACTTTTGCATCTGTTGCGATGGATATCTCTTCCTGGTATTTTTTAGTGAGCAGCTTTCACTTGAGATCTCAATCTCCAGTATCATTCACAAAGAAGAAGACAAACCACTGTAACAGGTATGATATTCAACCAAACCAGATATAAAAATACAACTAAAATCACTTAAGGACATCTACTGTACTAATGCTGATAGAATAAAACATGAAAACAATAATATAGAGCAAGCTATGAAGTTATAAAATATTTAGGATGTTGGTAAAAATAGTAATTGCCTGAAATAAGGGGAGAGGCAGAGAAAGGGAAAAAAGAAAAGTACTTTAAGGATTAAGTAAAAAAAGAAAAAAAGAAAAAAGATCAAAAAAGGAAATGAATTTTAAGAAGAGGGAAAGAAAGAACAAAAGATTAAAAGAAAAAAACAATTTCACAATGAACAGTATTTGGTAAACATAAGCAGAAAAAGAAGAAATAAAAAGCCTGAAAGATTTCTTTCTAAAAAAATTATAAAAGTGACAATAAAAGTATAGTAAATAGAAAAAGAAATAGACACAGGCACCAAAAGATTAAAAAAAAAAGAAAATTAAGAAAAAAGATAAAAGTTAACATTAGAAAAAAGAAATGAGGCAATGAAAATTAACACTGAAAAGAGGGAAGAAAAGTGAAAAGAAAAAAAAAAGATATAAAGAAAAGAAAAGGCCAGATACTGTTACACACCTTAACTCTCATCCCATGTCTTGGGAGGCTGAGGCAGGAGAATCTTGAGCCCCAGGCTAGAGGTAGCCTGCATAATATAATGAGATCCTATCTCAAAGCATAAATAAGAAAAGGGTTAAGGGTTTTACAGAGTGGTACAGCACTTGCCCCACACAAGGCCCCAAGTTCAATCCTCAGCTCAACAGGAAGAAAGAAATAAAGAAAAAGAAATTACTAGAGTGGCTCCTTTCTGTAGCCCCTAATATTGGAATCTCATGTGTCAAGTTTGCAATCAGTTGAAGAGGAAGTCTTTCTATCTGACCATAGACCAGAGTTGACAGTCTTTCCCCTCAGGATATGGAGTTGTCTCCTATCCTTGGGGATTGGGGATAGTCGTTGTCATGTCCCATATTCCCTTTCACTGTAACCACCTGCTTCATCTGTGACACATGCTAGGGTTGTGGCAGGTCACCACTAGGCTTTCATTAGTCTCACACAATAGTTACCCTCTCATGGTCCCAGCTGATAGTCCTCTGGAATATGAAGCATGGGGAAGTGAATCTCTTCTCTAATGATGTTCCCCCTACCCGCGGAGTCAGAAAGAGCCACTGTCTCACTAAATCCCCCAAAGAGTCCAAGGACTTCAAAGACTGTGAGCTTGTCCTGCAGGATTGCCAGTCTGATGGCCAGTGCTGTCTTGCTTACCTCTTTGGGTGAGACCACCATTTCCTTTCCCTGATGGGGAGCCTAGGCTATAGATGTGTCCTGTTCACTGTCTCTTGCTGCTCAGCTCCCTTCTTCACTCTGGGGATCATGCCTCAATCTGCTCTGTGTTTTCCCTGGTTTTCCAGACTTTCTCTATGTGGAATGGCATGTCCTCCCTCCTATTTTGACTCCTTTGTTTTACCACATCACATAAAGGTTGCCTCTAATCCACCATTTCACACCAAACTCCATTTTATATTTTAATAAGCTTTACAAATGACTATACCAATTTATATTTCCACATAAAGAAAAAGAAATTTGTCATTTTCCAAGTGGCTGATTGTTTAGGTATGTATTGAGCACCTGAATAAAGCTTAATAAAGCTAAACCACTTCATTCCTTTTTCTTTTGCCACAAAATTTAAAGTAATCTCTTCAGATAAAATGTCTTTTTCATTTTCGTATTTGAACTTCATAAAATTCACGTCATAATGCTGATGCTCAAAGTATACCACACAATAGCCTGAGATGTAAGTGGGTCTCTGAACATCAAATTACCTTATTGTCTTATAACTTCTCTTTACAAAGTCTATTTCATGTCCCAACATATAGAAGAACCATCACATTCCATATTTCATATAGAAGTGTATGAGACCATTCAATCTTGCCTTAAACTTTCATCCTTCCCCTTTTCGACACTCAAAAACGAACAGATTCAAGTAGTGGTATTTCATCAGCTTCTCTGCTAGACAAAGATGTCTTTGCTGATGGAGCGGAAACGCTTTGCCAGCCCATATTCTGCTCTTTTCAGAAGTTGTTCTGAATGGGAGCCACTACCATTATGTGAATAAGTCATGCATGCTCCCTGAGTATATTATCAGCCCCTTGTGGAACATTTTTACCAGTGATGAAATGTTATTGTTGTCAGTGTCAGACATTCAGTCTTTATCAGTTTCTCTCATGACAGCCCTCGTTATTCAGGCAGACTTGGGACAACTTCAAGGTGAGAACTTTCAATACAAGGTCAAGTGGACCAAATTTCTTTCCTATCCACTGCTCAACCATTTCCTCTTCCTTCATCATGATTCACAGAGCACCCCCTCTTCCTCAAGGAATGCAGTGGGAGAAATGCAATAGTACCCTCATTCTGCTGGGACCCTACAACTGTCTAAATTTAAAAAATCACATCTGTTCTCTTGTGTCTTCACTGGAAACTTGAATTATATCCTTGGGTGTTGACACACATCTTTATCAACAGAATTCCTAGAGAGGCAGTGTGATGCATTAAAAACACACATGGACTTCAGAACTAAAAATTTTTTTTTTCAGGTTTCAATTATATAGACTTTGGACGGCTACATAACATCTCTGAGGCAGAATTTTCATCTCCAATGTGAATCGATCAAATGCTATCTGCAAGACTGCTCCAAGATTTAAACATAATTTGCTTATTATATTATATGAAACACAATATGAGTAAAACAAATTATTGCTTTTTGCTCTCGTTTCAACATTTTTTAGGATTATTTTGACCCCAAACTTGTGTAATCTTTGGAAATGCAAAAACACAATCTTTACTTACATGTTTCTTATAGTTGTCTGAAATCTATAGCTTAAATATCAAAGCTAAGATCCCAAAATAATTGCTTCTTTCTCCCATTTCCTTATTGATTTAGCCCACCTAATTCTAACTCATAGCTTTTTGTGGATTACTCAATAGCTGTTCTGAGAGGTGCTGCAGCGTGTGGAGGACTGGCTGAAAAATGCACATAAGCATGCCAGAATGTCAGCTCTCTACATTTAGACTGGCAGATTGGACATGCATTATGTGTAATTATGCCAGCATTAGAATGATGATGGCAGCCCTTCACTCTCAGAGGAGCATGACAGAACTGTGGTGTTCAGAGACAGTGTGGGATTAAATGGGAGTGAATCCTTCACGAATACAGATCCTTCCAAGGAAAAACCAGGATCACAAAAGCATTTATTTTCTCAAATAATATATGCATTACACTATATTCTACTTTTACACATTGAACGTAAATACATACATCATAAACCTGGTGGTACTCAGAATCATATTCTTGGTTAAAAAAAAAAACAACCTTCTGAATAATGAACAAATCCCTATACCTACAAAAAGTGATAGCTGAGAAAATATTTAAGGTTACTACAAGGCAAAAAGTTAATAGAAACATGAATGAATGCTAATGTCTTGAAATCAGATTTCATAGCCTCCAGAACTATGAAAGATTAACATCTATAGTTTATAAACTACCCAGTCTGCAGTATTTTGCTACAGCAGTACAAATGATCTAAGATAATAGGTAATGTAAAGATAGAAATAAACTGGTCAACAAACATTTGGGTGAAAATGTACAGAGGACTTACCGTTCATCTGTTATATCCTGTTTTAACTATTGTTATTAAATTCTAGAGGATGAGGTAGAGAGTAAAATTTCAGGCTTATCATTCACTCTAAGTTCTTCAATGTATATGAAAATGCAATGATTTCCAATACTTTGTAGATTTCACACACACACACACACACACACACACACACACACACACACACAGTCTGATCAATGACTCCTACTTGACCATGTCTTTGGTAAAAAAAAAAAAATCTTCAGAAAAACTATCTGGGCCTTTCATGAACTGTAGATCCTTCAGATATAACCAAGAAAGGGATATTACAGTCTATCCTTACCAACCTCTGAACAAAAGTGAATTAGTTGTTCCTTTTCTTAGGATGAAAAGATAAAAACAGGAAACTGGTCTTTTAGGAAAGGGATGAGAAATACAATCCAGATAACAATTTTAATTACTACATAATCACATTTGTTTTTCTCTCACTTAAAATGACATATCTTATTTTTGCCATCTTTTTCAATAAATAAAATACAGATTTGATGGATTAAAATTGCCAAGGGAACAGGTGGGATGTGGGCAGTGATTTGCATGCAGTGTGGTGGCAACCAAAACCCCAGAGCTCTTCACACTGCTGAGATGAGGTTGCTGAGGGTTGAGAGCCCTAAGCCAGTGGAAGTTAGGGCTCTGATGAAAGTGATCTTACCACAAAATTCCAATGTAATAAAAGAGAGGACTCCTGAGGGGTCAATTTGTCTTTGAACTAGTTAAAGGGAGTGCTGTCTTACAAAGGTAATAGTAAATACTCCAACTTAATACCCTGGGAGAGAAATGATGTGGAAGAATTTAGGTAAAATCACAAGTGAAGCAAACATTTATCAAGTGTTTCTAAGAGGGAGTTACAAGTATTTAGCATACATCACCCACACAGTCATAACTATAGACAATAATTATAATCTTCCACCTAAGTGCACTGCTACCATTTTTTAAGCTACAATTCAAAACAAGCACTGAGATAATAATAACCTTATCCACTGTGGTATTTTTATATTGCATTTCCTGCCATCCTAAATATCTTCTGTATGTAAGCCATCATACTACACACAGAGCCAACTTGAATTGGGTGGTTACCTCTTCTCTAGAATCATGCATTTTAGTGAAGGAGAGAAAGAGAAAAACAAGTTATAAAATGATAAGTATCAACACAGAAGTATGGTGAATGCAGTAGAGAAAATATAAAACAAGGGGCCTTTTGTTTATTTTATGAATTTGGAAGAAGAACAGATATCTACCAAAGATAGTATATAATGAAACTAGAGATAATGAGACTGGAATATGGAAACAAATCTCTAAGAATGTCTGTGTGCAATAGCAAGAGAATTGGATAATGGTGGAGCCAGGGTTGCTACTACAATCACTTAGCATCAGAACAGGAGTAAAATAACTTAGATTTTCTTTGCAACAGAGCTTCAAATCCATAAAAAATTGCTACTACAATTGAGTGAGGGATCAACATGTTAAAATATGGAAGAGTCGGGTTTGGTTCAGGTTTGGGTTTTAAATTTTAATTCTATATGTAGATGTTGTTGTTAGGGGCCATAGAGTGGAGTCCTACTCATAGAGACCCTGTGTACAACCAAATGAAACACTCTCCGATATTGTGCCATGCCTGGCCCTTTGTCACTCTGTGTTATTCACAGAGTTTTTAATGGCTGATTGTTTTTTTAGGAGTGGATTGCTCGGCCCTTCTCCCAAGCCTACAGCACCTGGTGTTCCTATGTGGTCCCAGTGGTCTCCCATCCAAGTAGTAACCAGTCCTCACCTTGCTTAGCTTCCAAGATATGAGGAGATCAGGTGGCAGAGTGGTATGGCTATAGATATTATGTGTGGATAGAGGAATAATTTTTTCAGTTTTTTTGTCAATTTTTACTTAAAATAAACTAGCTAATGGTACCATAAAATAGGTCATTAAAGCTGAATCCAAACCTAATTTTTTTCTTTGGATTCAGGTTCGGGTTGAGGTTCAGAAAAAGTAGTAATTTAAATGTTTGAACCAGAATGGATTCAGGATTCCAGTCAAGGTATGGTTGAAGCCCTGCTATCTACACATAAGATTATAACCCAAACATAAACTGATCCCAAACCCTCTAAATTTTAACATTGAACCCACACCGAAATCTGAACCCAATTTTGGTGGAATTTGAAACTCTGCTTTTTAAGGCCTCAATGGAAAACCTATTTTAGCACTATAATTGAATTCTGGTATAAATTACTAGACAGGAGATAATCACATCCATATTCATAACCAATAAGTAGAAAGCAAATTAATGACATAGAAAACATCTGTATGCCATAAGTCCTGGATACAAGAATATCCTTCTGTTTAAAAAGCAAATATAAACCTAGGGAACTATGAAAAACCCAACACTCTAAAGACAGCTCATAGAGCATTTTCTTCAGCATTTTTACTATTATCTTTTGGTTATTATGGTGTTTTCTGTGATGTCATTTATTCAAATGTTCCTGTAAGTAGAATTACTCAGAACTACAAGACTTTTAATGTTTGAGTCTCCTCATGAGGCTTTGCCTGTAGCTGTAGCCCTGTGGCATCAGATCCCATCAGATCTCGGAAGCTAAGCAGGGTTGGCTTGTTTAGTACTTGGATGGGAGACCACATGGGAACACCAGGTGCTGTAGGTTTGGGAGACGGACCCAGCAACCCATGCCCCAAAAGCAATCAGCCGTTGAAAAACCTATGGATAATCTAGGGTTGCATGCTGACTGGATGGCACCTAACAACAACAATAAGATACTAAATTCACATGACCAAATCCATGACTTCGAAAAGGAATAAAATGACAAATGAAATTAGAGAGGCCCAAATTTTATTACGGTCACTTTAACATTAATATAAGATGGTTTTATATAAATGTTTGGTCTATAATGTTAAACAGAGATTCAACCTCACACAAAAATGAGTTTGGGTGCAAGGTCAATATGGTGAAATATAGAGTGTTCGAGTTTGGTTTGGGTGTAGGGTAAAATGTTAATCCTATGTATAGATAGACAATTTTTTCCAATTTTTTCAATTTTTTATATAATAAAACACCTAAAATACAGAAGAAAATTGAAAACTTCAGCTTGAACCTAATTTTTCACTCGGCTTGAGCTCAAGTTCAAGTACAGAAAAAAAATTTTTTAAGTGTTTCACCCAGAACAGGTTCAGAGTTCAAGTTTTAATTTGATTTGAAGCTCTGCTATTTACTCAGAGGGTGTGTGTGTATGTGTGTGTGTGTTGCTGGAGATTGAACCCAAGGCCTCACACATGCTTTTGTGAGGTTCTACTACCAAGCCACACCCTCAGCCCATTTTTTTACATTTTACCTTGGGACAGGTTCTCACTAAATTATACAGGCTGCCTCTGTCCTTGGATTTGTGATCCTCCTGCCACTGCTTCAGAGTTGCTTTGTCTGTGGGCATGCATCACCATGTCTAGTTACACATAGGATTTAAATTCAAACCTGAACTGAACACAAACCCTCAAATTTTAACATATTGAACATACACCTGAACCTAAACCCAATTTTTTGTGAGTTTGAAGCCCACAAAAATAATAACATTGTTAAATACTAAAAGAATCATCAGAACCTAAGTATACATGTTTGCTGGGCTGATAGCTACCAAATGCATCAATAGAGTGGTAGTGGTTGTTAATATATAGTTCCATACTTGTGGGCAAATAACCACTGTTCTGATCCCTCCTGTACTAATAGAACTGCCCAGGAGCCTTAGGTGTGCACTTCCAGGAAGCCATGCTGTTACTTGTTAGTCTCTCTTGCCTGCCTGCCAGCCAGCCAGCTAGATGGGAATAAGAGCATTCCTAGAAGTAACCAGCTTCCTAATGGACAAGTGTTTGATGCTCAGCGTATCCATTTCTGAAGGACCTGAAAATCTGGAAAAACCAAGAAAGACATAACAGGTAATAAGGGAATACAGGAGCTGCCATAGATGCTGACCTGCTGTTTCAGACTCTGATGAAATTGACAACACCATAAGGAAAGGAAAGAAGCTGAGAGGGATAGAAAGGACATGTCTATTCCACTGGGGACCAATGGAAGTCCCATGTCAGGATATCCATATGCCATTTCTGTTCTATATAATAACTATTTGATGAGGCAATTTACCTCCATTTAATAGGATATTAAAATGGGCAATCAAATGCTTGCTAGTAGCATTAATATATTTATTTTATTCATAACCTCAGAGCCAATCTTAAATAATATATACTTCATGCCAGATATCTGTTTTAAAATATACTCATTCATCTGAGTATTAAAATTACCAGTAACACTCCCATGTTATGAATAAGGAAACTGATATGCAAATAATTATTTAAAACCTAAGTAGCAGAAAAAGAATTTTAATTCAAGAAATCTAGCAACAAATCTCAGTTTTCTTTCTTTCTTTCTTCCTTCCTTTCTTTCTTTCTTTCTTTCTTCCTTTCTTTCTTTCTTTGTTTCTTTCTTTCTTTGGTGCTGGGGCTTGAACCCAAGGTCTTGCACTTGCATGCTTTGCAAATGCTGTACCACAGAGCTGCACTCTCAGCCCATTTTTCTACTTTTTTGAGACAGGGTCTTGCTAAATTATGCAAACTACCTCTGGTGTCTAACTTCCAATCCTTCTGACTCTGCCTCCGGAATCACTGGAATTATAGGTGTGCCCCCGCACCCAGCGTCAAATCTCAGTTCTTAATGTCCAACTGTACCACTTTTTATTTAGACTAACAAGGCAGATTTTATCTATTCAAATATATTTTTCCAATGAATGGCATTTGGTATTGAATTAATAATAAAGATATTTGCAATATATTTAAAATATCAGGCAGTGTATTAAGGGTTGTTGCTTTTGGGTGCCATTGAAGTGGAACTGAGTCATAGAGGCCCAATGTACATCAGATGAAACACTACTGGACACTGTGCCAAGCCCAGCACTATTGTCATTGCTTCTCTGCTATTGATAAAGTTTTCAATGGCTGATTGTTTTGGGTAATAGGCTGCCAGGTCCTTCTGATACATCAAAGGGTTAGGATATTTTTATTGTTATTTACATTAGTTGAACAAAAGCTGAAAGTGGATTAAGTGCCATTGACATTATAATTGATGTTAAAGATCTTCTGATTGTCAGGATCACAATCAACCAATGACTAACTTTAAGTGAAATGTCACTGGGAGCATTTCACAAGATTTTTTGTTAAATTATAATGCAAATTGAAGCATCATTTCCTTGTTGGTAGCAGTATCAAATAAAAAATCACAACTGAGTCAACAGAGGATAACAGTTATCTCTAAAATCAATTTTGAAATTATTAGAATGAGTTAATGGAAAACTTTACTATGGCTTATATTGCTTCATGATCAGATTTGTAATGTACACAATTAAATATATTTTAAAAATAAGATGTAATTTAAATTTTTTGATTTATATATTGATTTACATATTAATTTATATTTCTATGTTGTTGTTGTTGTTAGGTGCTTTCGAGTGCATACAACAGTGGAAACACTATTGTCAGTGCTTCTCTGATATTCATAGGGTTTTCAATGGCAGATTGATTTTTGGGAATGGGTTGCCAGATCCTCCTCCCAAGCCTATAGCACCTGGTGTTCCCAGTTGGTCTCCCATACAAGTACTAACCACACCTGACTCTACTTAGCTTCAGAGGTCTGAGGGTATCAGATACCATAGGGCTATGGCTGCAGTCAATATTGCTGTAGTTATTGCTAAATAGTAGGAACAGAATCATTGCATATGTGCATAGAAAAATGATGAGAAACTCTTCACCAAAATGTTAATATTTATTATATCCTAAGTGTTAAATAGGTACTTATTTTTGCACATACATTATTTAACATGTGTCATTAGTGTAAATAGGAAAAATATATACTAGATGTATTTTAAAGATATGGCTTCTGTGCATTCACTAACTGAAAACTCAGATTGGCAATTTAATGTTAAACTTATTCTTAAATAAGACATAGGCCATAGAGTAACTTTTCTGTGTGTTTTCTAAATAGTGTCTTCAACCCATTATATTAGGAAAGCCCACTTTCCTTGACCCAGTATTGAGCCCACAGTTCTTAGTCTCACCTGGAATTCCAACACAAATACGGAACTATTGAGGTGATGTTACGGAACACTTCTAATTTTCTTGTTTCCTGCCTTTTCCTTCTAACTCTTATTTTCCCTAAACCATCCACACAAGTAAGTGAGGACATAGAGGGGTTCTGTTTTAAGGATGGCTCTCACTTAGTTGAACAGAAATTCTGTCATGTGTTAAAACTTGGAAGGACAGAGTTATGAGTTTGGGGGAAAGCTCTTTTCAGATTACCATGAAAGCAGTCACCTTGGATTCTTTTTCACATCTGATTGGTCCCAAGTTCTCATTTTCGCCAATTAGAATCACAAGATATCAAAATGGTCTGAATTGTCATCTCCACTTTCCCAAGAAATTGTAAATGGAATTTAGGAGACAGGAGTAGAACTCCAAGGTCGTATCTTACTTCCCAACAACAAGTTAGCAGAATCTGGGTTCCTCCCCTGACCTTGTCTGAAGGTCTCTGCTTATTCCCAAAGGAGAAAATCCTCTTGAAGTTTCCATTTGCCCAGGAAACAATAAGAGTTCAAGTAATTAAAATTTCTAACATTAAGGTAACAGTCCCTACAGGCCAGACACTGTTTTACGTAATATGTATTCATTCAGTTAATCTGCGTGGTAGGTCCAGTGCAGTGGCACACACCAGTAAACTCAGTGACTCTGGAAGCAGAGGCAGGAGCATCTCAAGTTCAAGGCTACAGGCAGCCTGCATATTTAATGAGAAAAATTTAAAGAAAAAAATTTAAAAAGGGGCTGGGGGTGCAGCCCAAAAGTCGAATACTGGTAAAGTATGTGTGAGGTCCTGGGTTCAACCCACAAATACCACACACATACACACATGCACAAAATTTGCCCAACAGATCCATGACTTGGCTACTATTATTCTTCTACCTGGGTTTCATGCTTAAGGATAGTAGATGACATTACTGTGTTTGAACCCCAAACAGTCTAGTCCCAGAATTTAGCCACTATGCTACACTGAACTGGATGGACCTGAGGAAAGGTCCAAATCATATGGTAGATGTTAGATCCTTCCTGAACTCATTGAATAGTACTTTCTTTCCTTGTTTTTTCCCCATGTTCTAGTTGAGGGAATGATAGTAAAGCACAACATTAAATTTTAGTTAATTATCAATTTTTTTGGTGAAACACAGTCATACTGTTCTCTTATCAATACTGAAACAAAAATTTCAGTATTGATAAATGTCTTAAGAATTCAGCAACCAAACTTTCCCCCTCCTTTTCATCACCACTAAAATGAGGATATTAATACAAATTTCTTCAATGTTATAAAAATTCGCTAAGGTCATAAATATATAAAATACATATAACATGGTGGCTGACCTCTAATAGTTTTATGGGGATGATTTGTGTCATAAACAAACCCAACTGAGTATGGGTGATGGCACAAAGTTAGGCATTTTGGAGCTCTGCAATGTCAGATGTGAGTCTTGGCCTTAAGGAATTCATAGTCTTAACCAATTTGAAGAAAGTCAGCTAGAGAACTAACCTTTTCAAAGCTAAAAAATAATTGTCAAATATTATTAAAATTACAGAGCAACTCTCTTGAGCAGAAGCTACTAACCATGCTTCCAGATTATCTGTCAATTCTGAATTGTTTACAGCCAGGAATTACATTACCTGTAATTAGGTTACCGTGACATCAAAATGGCATTTTCAGTCTTCTCTCATTGGCAGGTATCCTAACTCAAACTTATTTGAGCTTGTACCTCTCTCATTAGTTCAGAGCCATTTTCAGATGGATCTGTTATGTCAGGCAAGCCAAATACTTTTTAATTATGCTTAATTTGTACTCAGAGCCTCTCATAAAATGACTGACATACAATAATGATTACTACTAGTAGCAATTATAAATATTGCACTCCGACATTTCCAACGGTTTATATTTACACATTTGTTCAGTTATATCTTATATATAGATGAATGCATTCTCTATTCCTTGCTCTTTTTTTGTTGTTTACGCTTCTCAGACTCATGTTTTGTTTTTCTTCCTTTCAAGTATTTTGCACATCTGTAACACTAGGATATTGAACAAAAAATATCTTAAAATGATCGATGCTGAATAACTCCTGGTACCAAGATACTCAAGTTTTGGGAAAAATACATTATTTGGGTCTTTAGCACCTAAAGAATATGCTAAAGAATAAAGTGCCCATTGCATTACTTTCAGGGAAAATCTACTTGCTTCCTACAGGGCTTATCTTGTGGAATTGATAGAGTGGAGGTGGGGGATTAGTCATTTTCCTTCAAAAAAGATACTGTACTGATAGATTCCCATGATTAGTCAGCCCAGTTCTGAGTTTTTAGTGATTTCTAACACCGTAATATGGAAACAAGGGAAGCCAGAGAGGAGGAATTTTGAAAAAGGGTTATGGTAATAGCTGGGAGTCTTCGTGCTGAGCCATCCCAGAACTAGTTTTGAATAATGCATGTTCCATAAATCTAAGTGTCTCACAATGCCACATTTTAGAACAGGGAGAGAAAATAATAGCTACTGTCCACACTTATCACCAATAATAAATTGCAGGGCTCCTGTGTGTGGCGGCGATTAATGCAAAATGCAACCCAAAACACATAACTAAATAAATAGTTTGACTTTCTTGGGGGTTATCTCTTTTCCTCCTCCCTTCTCTCTCTCCTCTCTAAATAGAAAATATATTTTCTAAAAATCACCAGAATGCCCTCCCTATTCTCTTTGAGAAAGACTCACAGTTCTTGTTTTCATAGGACAGGGCAGGTGAGTGGATGCAAGTATGCATGTGTGTGTGCACCCGTGCCTGTATTTATATCAGACAGAAAGAGAGACACAATGGCCAAGAAATAAACAGAAAAAGAGACAGAGACAGAGACAGGAAACTCAGTAGCTGAGAGTTGCAAACAGGAACATTTACTTCCACCAAAGGCTGAGGAGGGAGAGTGGCAATTGGCAGAGTCACTGCGCAGCTTTGGGAATCAAACTCAGGAACACAGCAAGCAATTCTTTAGAGGATGAATTTTCAGAAGGATGTCAACTCTGATAGCCCTCAGTTAGAGTATGAAACACTTTATATAAAAAACAACCCCAGTCAGGTGCCATGGCACATGTCTGTAATCCTAGCAACTCAGGAGGCTGGGGCGGGAGGATCACAGGTTTGATGGCATAGGCAGTCTGAGTAACTTAGTGAGACCCTATCTCAAAATACAAGGGGCCAGGGGTTGCAGCTCATGGGTAGAGGACTTGCCTAGCATGCATGAGACTCTGGGCTCAACTTCCAGGACTAAAAAACAAAATCAGATATACAACAACAAAAATAGACAACTCTGAATCCCATCATAAATTAGGAACACATTGAAATGTATATTGCTTGTGGATCTAGACAACGAAGACCTTTCAAAGGTTAGAGGATTAAAGTCTATGAACAGTAACTGTTACCAACTTTCACAAGAACCTCTGAATGCTGCTGTGCCCCAGGTGGGGCCATCAGTTACTGAAACACTTCAGTTTTCAGGTATTCTACTGCACAGTTCATGTATTAGCTCATTTAATCCTCTCACCAATCCTCTGATAGATATCTGTGTTATCTTTGTTATTAAAGGGAGGAATCAGGCTCAGAAAGACAAATTTCTCTTAAGGCACACACCTACTAGGTAGCAGAGCTGGGATTCAAATTCCTGTACTGTGAAATACCATATCCTATGCTCTTTGTCATAAGGCTTGCCAGATAAAATATAGCATGTCAAGTTCAATTTGAAGACAAACAATAGTTTTTAGCATAGGTACATCCCAAATATTGCATGGAATGTACTTATAAGCAAAAAATAACATTATTTAACTGAGATTCAAGTTTAACTGGGTACCTTCTATTCTTATTTGATAAATCTGTCAATGATTGCCATTTTTCTTTCCTAGATCCAGCTACCTAACTTTAAGAAAGAGCAAAACAATGAAGGAGAAAGCTATTTTTCACAGAAGAGATGAGAGTGAAATAAGGCAACTACCCCACCCAGTGTGAGTATGATCTGGCAAGGTGCATTGTGCTCTTGAGAGATTGTTTAAATTTGCATTTGCAGGACATCTGGCAGCTGATGTGGTAATTAGCTCTATCAAGGGCAGCAAATTTTGTGGAGGTTATATCATAAATTGGGGGGGACAGCTGAACTGGAAAGAGTAACCCTGCATATCAGAACTGACACTGGAAGGAATTGGATAGTAGATAAATTAACATTTTCTTTTCTTTTTCCTTCCTTCCTTCCTTCCTTCCTTCCTTCCTTCCTTCCTTCTTCCTTCCTTCCTTCCTTCCCTCCTTCCTTCCCTTCTTCCCTCACTTACTTACTTACTTACTTTCTTCCTTCCTTTCCTTTCTTTCTTTAGTACTTGGGGACTAAACCCAGGGCTTAGTGCATAATGTGAAAGCCCTCTTCCACTAAGATGGACCCCCCAGGTCCCCTTTTTAAAATTTTTTTATCTTGAGACAGGGTCTCAAGATAAGTTGCTCAGGTTGTCTCTAGCCTCAAACTCCTGATCCTCTTACCTCTGCCTCCTGAGTCACTAGGATTTCATAAGTGCACCATCACACTGGAAAACTAACATTCTCTGGCCCTCTTTTACACTATATGAATAATTGGTCGAAGAAGAAGTTTATATCCTAAAATTATTTCGTATCAATTCCTTCTTGCCCCTTCAGGATACAGGGGATTATCCCAGTTCCCCAGTCATGGGAAAGAAAAATCAAGTTCCTTTCATCCTGAAACTATATTTCCAAGTCATCACTCTTGAGTATTTGTGTGAAACACTTTTCTGCACAACTAAGATGGTCATAGTACCCCTGCCTGCTCTCTCTGACACAGCATCATGGTCTATTTGGGGACACAAGAGCCTCAAAGATGTGACTCATGCTCCTTAGTTTTTGTCTCCTCTGAATTCCACCAGTTATAACCTGTTTGTCCACAGTTCAGTTTTTCTAGACTTCAGCCTTTTTGCTCTTTACTAGGGAACTGATAAAAGTAATGTGAGCTAATGTGTTAATGACCATCAGAGGGCTTATCCTTTCCTGATAACATCAGTTCCTTTAAATGCAGTAACATCAAGGCATATGTAGGTGGGGAGTGGAAATATTTTATATCAGGTAGATGTTTTCTGATAACTGCTGTCTCAATCAAATCACTGATGCCTTACCCACCCCACCCCATGCCATTGATTACTCAGTGTGTCTGTTTACTTGCTCCACCACACTGGCTGATATATTTCAGCATAGTATATTAGGAAAACTTGTTTGGTTGTTTGTTTTGCTTATTGTTTATTGACACATAGTTGATTGCATGGAAGTAGCTAAATCTATGGAATAGTTGCCTTGTTTTGTTAAATGAGGAATCATTAACAAAAATGGCTGCCAGGAAAGTAAATCCTTGCCTCTTTTTCCTCCTTTCTTGACCTTTACTCCTTCATTGTTTAAAGGAATAAACTCAGATTTATCTCTCATTATTTTATCTTTCCATCCCTTCAACCACTTCCTTCATTTGTATCCCCATCATACCTTATATGTTTTTCCATCATGACATTATGGTACAACTAAGGAGCTTAATGGTCTCAGTGAAAATTTTGACTCTACCATTTAATAGCTGTGTGATGTTAGACAAATTAATTTAATCTCTATGTTTCTTATCTATGAAACAAGATAATATTGTTGCTTTCCTCATAGGGATGCATTTATTTTGAGATTGCATTATATTTGAGATTGCATAGGGGTGCATTATAGTTTTGTAGTATTCAGTGTCCTGCACCTAGCAGGCACTCAATAAGTATTTATAGAACAAATATACCCCCATATCCAAACCTCTGAGCAATGTGAAAATATGCTTCAATCCTTGCTCTGAGGTTAGGAATGACATGTAACTACTAGAACACAAGCCAAATATCAAATGTTTTATACATATACACATATGTACAAATATATATCTGTAATATTTTTGTGCCTGCAGCTGTGGCCCTGTAGCATCTGATCCTGTCAGATCTCAGAAGCTAAGCAGGGTTGGGCCCGGTTAGTACCTGGATGGGAGACCTCCTGGGAACACCAGAAGCTGTAGGCTTGGGAGAAGGACCTGGCAACCCCCTCCCAAAAATCAATCTGCCATTGAAAACCCTATGAACAGCTGAGAAGCACTGACAATAGTGTTTCCCCTGTTGTACAGAGGGTCGCTATGAGTTGGATACCGACTCAACGGCACCTAACAACAACAACAACAACAACAACAACAATATTTTTGTGAAAGTCTCAAAGGCTATTAAAGAACCACATTTTTTCCTTTAAATTCTTAGCATGAAAAATGGCTTTTTTGTTGATTGATTTGCTTATTTATTCATGTTTATGTAGTATCTGGCTTAAAATGTCTGAACTTGATTGTTGATTGTGTGTTATTTTGCTTCTATATAGAAAAGTCTTTTCTAATCAAGAAATGTTTCTTTTGTGTTATGATTCATTTTCAGTCAAAATTTCATGTATTCAAAGAAAAATATTTTGAAGTACTCATGTTCATTTGTGTATATGTATGTACAAATATAGAAACCAGAATTTCTATCAATTTTTAACAAGGAGAAAATGATTCTGACAAAAACTCATATATAATTCCAAAGTATACTCACCTTGGGTATAATTAATAACTAGGTCACATCTATTTACTTTGTTTCTTTTCAGCCAGGCTTTGGACCGACAGACACCCATGCCCTTTATAGTTTCCTTCTCTTTTTTTCAACTCCCTTGCCTTTTGGTTGCTTAGTCACCACTGCAAAAACTCAAGATTGTTGTCATTTTTTTTTTTTGCTTTTTATCTGAAATCACATCCACTGTTTTGAGCTAACATGGCTATGTCTAGAACTTAGTTTTCTCAGAAAAGAGAGACAATAAAGTTTACATAACATCCAATCATATTTTCATCACAAAATGTCCATAGAACTTCACCCTGAGGTGGAAGGGAAAGGATAGCACTAAGGGAGATTAAACACCTCTTGTGTGTTGTTAGGTGCCATCCACACGAGTCCTAGTCATAGTGACTCTATGTACAGCAGATCAAAACACTTGCCAATTCTGTGCCAGGCAAATGATCTTATTTAAGTTTAAGCCTATTATTGCACACAATGTGTCAATTCATCTGGTGGAGGATTTTCCTCTTTTGTATTGACCTGTCACTCTCCTGAACATGATGTCTTTCTCCAGGGATTGATCTCTCCTGACTACATGTCTGAAACATGTAAGACGCAGTCTGGCTATTCTTGCTTCCAAGGAGCACTCTGGCTGTACTTCTTCTAGGACAGATTTGTTGGTTCTTTTGGCAGTCCATGGTATATTCAATAGATATCTCCAGCACCACAATTCAAAAGCATCAATTCTTCTCCTGTTTCCCATGTTCAATGTCCAGCTTGCACAACTATATGATGCGACTGAAAATGCCATGGCATGAGTCATACGCACCTTCATCATCAATGTGATATTTTTGCTTTTCAATACTACAAAGAGATCTTTTGCCACAGCTTTTGCTAGAGCAATGTGTCTTTTGATTTCTTGACTGCTGCTTTCCCAGGTGTTGAATATACAGACAAGCAAAGCAAAATCTTGGACAACCTCAATTTTTTCTCCATTTATTGTGAAGTTGTGTACTGACCCAGTTTTAAGGATTTTTGTTTCGTTGATATTTAGTTGCAACCCATATTGAAGGGTCTGCTCTTTGATATCCTTCATCTTCACCAGTAAATGTTTTAAATCTTCACTTTCAGCAAGCAGAGTTGTGTCGTCTGCATAACACAGGTTGTTAATGAGTCTTCCTCCAATTCTGATGCTGTGTTCTTCCTCATAAAGTCCAGCTTCTCGGATTATTTGTTCAGCATATAAATTAAAGAGATAGGGTGAAAGTATATAGCCCTGATGCACACCTTTCTCAACTTTAAACCAGGATGTGTTTCCTTTTTCTACTCTAACAACTGCCTCCTGGTTCACATAGAGATTCCTCATGTGTACAATTAGGTGCACTGGTATTCCCATTTTCTGAAGTGTTATCCATAATTTATTAGATCCACACAGTCAAATGCCATTGCATAATCAATAAAACATAGATAGACATCTTTCTTATATTCTCTGCTTTTGGCTAATATTCACCTGACATCAGCAATGATGTCCCTGGTTCCCTGCCCTCTTTGGAATCCTGCTTGATTTTCTGTTAATTCCCTGTCTATGTACTGCTGCAGTCGCTTTTAAATGATCTTTAGTATAATTTTGCTTGTGTGTGATATTAATGATATTGTCTGATAGTTTCCACATTCAGTTGGATCCCCTTTTTTGGGAATAAGCACAAATATGGATCTCTTTCAGTCAGTTGGCCCAGTAGCTGTTTTCCAAATCTGTTGGCATAAACATGTTAACACCTCCAGTGCTGCATCTTTTTGTTGAAACATCTCTATTGGTATCCCATCAATTCCTGGAGCCTTGTGTTTCACCTGTTCTTTCAAGGCAGCTTCCACTTCATCCTTCAATACCATTGGTTCCTCTTCATATGCAACCTCTTGGAATGGTAGGTCATCTACCAATTCTCTTTTGTGTAATGACTCTGTGTATTCTTTCCATCTTCTTTTGAGGTTTCCTGCATTGTTTAACATTTTCCCTATAGAACATTTCACTACTGCCACTTGAGGCTTGAATTTTTTCTTCACTTCCTTAAGCTTGAGAAAGACAGAGCTTGTTCTTCCCTTTGGTTTTGTGCCTCCAGCTCTTTGCACATGTCATTATAATATTTGTTTTTGTCTTCTTGAGCTGCCTTCTGAAATCTTCTGTTTAGTTCCCTAACTTCATCCTGTCTTTCTTTTGCATTAGCTGCTCCACATTCAAAGGCAAGATCCAATATCTTTTGACATGTAATTTGGTCTTTTCTTTTTTTCTTGTCTTTTTCATAACTTCTTGCTTCCTTCTTGAATGATATCTTTTATGTCATGCCACAATTCCTCTGGTCTCCTATCATTTGTGTCTAATGGCTTAAACCTATTTTTGAGGTGGCATCTGAGCTCAGGTGGGATATACTCAAGGTCATACTGTGGCTCTCATATAGTTGTTCTAATTTTCTTCAGCTTCAGTTTGAACTGCATATGAGAAGTTGATGGTCTGACCCACAGTCAGCACCTGGTCTTGTTTTGACATTTTGTATAGATCTTTTCCATCATCTCTTTCCACATATGTAGTCAATTTGATTCCTGTATGTTCCATCTGGTGAAGTACATGTGCATAGTCTCCGTTTATGATTTTGAAAATATGTGTTTGCATGAAAAGGTCATTGGTCTGACAAAATTCTATCATGCAATCTCCAGCTTCATTTCTGTCACCAAGACCATATTTTCCAACTACTGAGTCTTCTTCTTTGTTTCCAACCTTTGCATTCCAGTCACCAGTGATTATCAGTATGTCTTGATTGCATGTTTGATCTATTTCAGACTGCAGAAGCTGGTGGAAATCTTCCCTGTCAATGTTTATATGCTCCATTTCTCTTTTAATGATTTCTAGTTTTCCTAGATTCATCCTATGTACATTCCATGTTCCAATTACTAATGGATGTTTACAATTGTTTCTCCTCATTTTGAGTCATGCCACATGAGCAAATGGAGGTCCCTGGGGCTTTACTCCATTTCCATCATCACATTAGACTCTACTTTGAGGGGGCAACTCTTCCCCAGTAGTCTTTTCAGTGCCTTCCAACCTTTGGGGCTCATTTTCCGGCACTGTATCTGACAGTGTTTCTTTGTTATCCATAGGGTTTTCAATGGCTAGTTGTTTTGGGTGTGGTTAGCTAGGTCCTACTCCCTAGTGTGTCTTACTCTGGAATCTCAGCTGAAACCTGTCCACCATGGGTAACCCTGCTGGTATCTGAGATATTGGGGGCATAGCTTTCAGCCTCATTGCAACACACAAGCCACCACAATGTGGCAAAGTGACAAACACCTGACAAAACCCTGACAAACACCTATTAAGATTCCTTAAATTTCAGTAAATCAACTTAAACCAACAACCATGTTTGAATTCTGCATCATGGGTTAGAAAATATAGTTCCAAGCTTGCCAGGAGGCAAGCGCCTAAAAGAAGTCTCTGGCCTTCACTTAGTCTATTCAGCAAGTTACTAGACTACAAGACAGAGTGGACGGCTCTATGTAAGTATCGGAAATCCAGGAATCCACCTCATACCTAAGTGTTCTAATGGCTAGAAGGGGATAGCAGGAGGCAAAGAGTATTGGAGAAGATGCTTACAACATAATATCATGAGATATTACTTTTATAAATATCAAGTGAGGTCTTTATCAATATTTCCTAATGAATTTATGATAAAAATTTCCCTATGAATTTATGACAGAAATCTAATTTGCATGGCTGATCTGGTAGTGCCAGTCATACCCCAGGACACCTTTGTTGGACTAAGTGATACACAGTGCTATGTTCCTCACCACTACAGAGTATGATTTTGTTGAGAGGTTGTGTTCTCTTATAAAACAGAGCTGAACTGTATACTACCACTTCTTCTACAGTGAATGTTGTTGTTGTTAGGTGCAATTGAGTCAGGTCCAACTCATATCAACATTATGTACATCAGAATGAAACACTCCAGTGAATAAGAATGAGGAATTAATTCACTCTATGAGATTTTGAGGGGTAGGAGATTTTGTTCAAACCAAATTCAAGGAGTAATACATTCCTTCTTTAGGGAGTATGGACAGTTTCCTTCCTCCTGAAAATGATCAGCAGTGATTTGATAGTTTCAGATCTTATATTCACATTTTTGATCTATTTTGAGTTGATTTTTGTATGATGAGAAATAATGGTTGCGTTTCATTTTTCTGCACATGGATATCCAGATTTACCCCACATAATTTACTGAAGAGACTCTCCTACTGTCAGTGTATGTTTCAGTGCCTTCACTGAAAAATCAGTTGCAATTGATGTGTGGAATGATTTCTGGGCTTTCTCTTCTGTTCTGATGTTCTGTATGTCAACACTACTGACAGTAACCACGCTGTTTGATTTCTACAGCTTTGTAGTATGTTCTGAGGTCAGGTATTATAAAGTCTACAGGTTTGTTGGTTTTGCTCAGGATTGCTTTGGCTATTTGAGATATTTCTTTTCTAATTCTGTAAAGAAAGTCATGGATATTTTTACAGAGATTGTGCTGAACCTAATCTGCAAACAGATTGGGTAGTATGCACATTTTAACAACATTAATTCTTCCAGTACATGAACATGGGAATTCTTTTCTTCTTTTTGTGTTCACTTCAATTCATTTCAGAAAATCATTAGGTCATTCTTTGAACTAAAACTTCATTGTAGAGTGGCGATCACTTACTTCCTTGCTTAAAGTTATTCCCAGGTTTTTTTGTTTTCTTGCTTTTTCTTCTAACTATCGTGAATGGGTTATGTTCTTGATTCCTTTCTCAGGTAATGTGTTATTGGTATATAAAATACTACTGATTTTTTATATAGCTGAGGAAAATAAAATCAGTATAACAAGGATTTGCCTGTATTACTGTGCTTATTGCAGCATTATTAACAACAATCATGATATGGAATTAATGGTGGTGACTATTGACAGATGAATTAATTTTTTAAACGTGGCAAATATATGAATTGAATATTATACAGATGTAATAAAAGAACGAAACCTTGTCATTTGTGATAATACAAATGGAACTGGAGGATATTATGTTAATCATGTTATGTGAAACAAGCCACACATAGAAAGGCAAGTACTATGTATTCTCACTCAGATGTGAATACTAGAAACATTGATTTCAGAGAAATGGAGAATAGAATAGAGGCCACTAGAGGTTAGGAAAGCCAAGAAGTAGGAGAAATAAAAAAGACTGCATAACAGTATCAATAAATTTACATAGGAGGAATAAGTTCTGATATTCTACAGCACAGTATGGTGACTAGATCACAACTATTTATTATCATTATGTAAAAGACTAAGAGAAGAATTTGAAGCCGCCTAACTAAAGAAAAAGCAAAAGTCTAAGAAGTTAGAAATGCTAATCACCCATATTTGATCATTACACAATATATACATATATTGTATCACACATAATACTCCATAAGTATATTCAATTATTATATGCCAATAAAACTGGCAATGTATGAGAAATTATAACAATTTTGAAAACCTAACAATAAGATAATGCTAAAAAGAGGAAATATTTAGTACACAAAAGAAACTGAATAACTCTAAGCCTATTAGTATTTTCTCAGCTATGTGACTATGAATTATTATACTTGATCTTGAACATATTTTAATCTCCATCTAAGCAGACTTTAACAGTTTTACTTATCATGATTAAAGAAATTAGATATTCCTTGACTTTCCCTTGGGAAGCACAGGAGAACAATTGCAACATTCCCTTTAACACTGAGAAGCTTTGAGACATTTCCAGGTAAGTGAGTAAACAGTCCAAGAGTTACCAATGAGATTTTCTTCTTTTTAGCAAGAGCTCATTTTCCTTTTTTGGCATGTACTCTAATTGAAGACATTATGCAATGTGTGGAGGACACAAAAGGTGGAGTGTATATGAAGGTGGGCATTAATTTTTTTTTTGCCAAAAGGAAATATAAATTCTTGTCAGACCAGTGCTTTTGCACCATCATATGCTGTGACTGACAAGAAATCTACATAGGTGTTGTTGAAGTTGGGTGCTGTCAGTTGGGTCCAACTCATAGTGACCCTACATACAATAGAATGAAACACCAGCCAACAATGTGCCATATACATGATCTTTTTATGTTTTAACCCAGTGTTGAAGCCACTATATTTCTTTTCATTTTGAGTTGTGGCATATCAGCAAAAGGAGGTCCATTACTTCATTGAGTTCAAATCTACTTTGTGGGGGCAACTCTTCCCCAGTCGTTTCTTGAATGCCTTCCAGCCTGGGGGATGGGGTTCATTTTCTGGCATTATATATAACAGTGCTTCTCTGCCAATCACAGGATTTTCAGTGGCTAAACTGTCTTCGGAGTGGAATGCCAGATCCTTCTCCCTTCTCCCTAGTCTGTTTTAGCTTGAAAGCTCAGCTGGAACCTGTCCACTATGGATGATACAGTTAGTATCTGAAATACTGATGGCCTAGTTTTCAGCATCACAGTAACATCTGAGGCCCCACAGCACAACAATCTGACAGACACATGGGGGCTACATACATATACATAAAGGAATACACATACAAAATATTCAATAGTGGAACATATAAAAGTATCAGTAAGGATGTGATTGAGTAACTATAGCTAATTTTAAGCATTGGTCAATGTGGCAGTTATACTAGTACATCAATATTATATTAACTACATAAAGAGTGAGTGAAGAAGGGGGTAGAAATTTAGAGGCAACAAGAGACAGAGTAGAACCTACAGATTTGAAAATGTATGCTATGTATGTGTATATATATGGTCTTTAGGTATTTCTATTGCAAACTGCATTTGTGAGCAGAATAGCATTTGGTGCCAATAGCCCTGGGGTATATATTTATTCTTATTTTTGTTTTGCAATATGTAAACTTACTGGTAGATAGATGCAAATGGTGATACTAGCAATGTATGATTAGTATACAAACCACATGATATATCTAGGTTGCTCTTTTAAAAACTTCAGTTTTTAGCCAGTTATGGTGGCACATGCCTCCAATCTTAACATGAGGGAACAGAGGCAGTAGGACTGAAACTCAGAAGCCAGCTTGGTCAATACAGAAAAGTGGAGGTCAGCATGAGCTATATAGTGAGTCTCTGTCTCAAAAACCAATGGTTTGGGGTGTAGTTCACTGGTAGACTACTTGCCTAGCATGTGCAGGGCCTTGGATTTGATCCTTAGCATCATAACAAAACAAACCATAATAAAAATAACCAAACAAAACTTTAGTTTTTGAACAGAAAATGAATAAGTATTCAGAAAATCTCCTCTTCTGCTGCCTTAATATGTTCATTATAAATTGTGAGCGTGAAATGATAAGAGCCATGTCACTTGTGGACCATCTTCTACTGTTATCAGATAATTTCATTAACCTTTACCTTAATACTCCAATTTATTAAAGGATAGTGGAAATTATAAAAGTTAACCAAAATTTAGGGCCTTTAAAATATCTCCCTTTACTAACTCCTTAAATTTAAAATGAATGCCATGTGGAAAATTTGTTGTTTCAGAGAAAGCCTCTGGCAGTGGGAATGATTTGCAACAGATGACAGGTGGTGTTTACATTTAAATTTCCTCATTTTTTATGTTTGGGAGTGGATTCAGAGGAAAGAAAGATCAAACAACAGTTGCAGTCCCAGATATCATTTATTGCCTCTTTCCTGACAATGTGAAAGGCACTTGCAAAACAATCATCCTGTGTATTAGTGAAAATGAAAAAATTCTTGGCCAGAAATTTAGGAGGGTATGGGCAGCAGTGGGACACGTTGGTCAATACTCCACATAACTAGCCCACTTTTATGTAACCCTCTTTATGAAAGGATACATTTTGCTGATGACTCTGGTCTTCCTTAAAGTTAGTATGTGTTCCCTGGAACACATAGAAGTTATAACCCTTTTAATTCTTTGGACAAGCTCCCCACTTCCTTTCTAATGGAACTAGGATGTCAAGAGGCAGCATGGAAACTTGTTTCTTCATCATTGCTGCATTCTCTGAAATAAAGGCTATACACCTAGCTATAAATCTGGCTGATAGAACTTTATAGAGAAGCTGCAAAAATATTTTTGCTGCAAGAATTTGAACTTAGGCACCTATATTAATATTTTAAGAAAGTTCGTGCATTTTTAACTTAAAGCATTGCAACCTTCAGATCCTGGTGAATCCAGCACTCTTAAACATCTGTAAAGCCTACAAATGATTAGATTGTTTCACACTCAAATGCTGTCCCCTATCAATAAAAATCAGGCTATATCTGCCTGATCCTATAAGAAAGGAGAGAATCTGATGATTTCAACATAACAGTACAATCTGAAGTGTGTGTGTGTATGTGTGTGTGTATCCGTTCTTACTTGCCTGGACCCCCCTTACAGACCTCCAGTCTTTCCTCTGGTTTGTGGTGAAAGGACATAGCTCTCTGAGGCTCTTGGATTTATTAAGACTAGTAAGTACCTCATGGGCCACATAGAAACTACCCTTTAATGTAATCTTCTCTTTGACAAAGATCTCCACTTCCTTTCCAACAGAAATAGGATGTCAAGAGGCAGCATGGAAGCATGTTTTGTTGCTTAACTCTTCTACTACCTATGAGTAAATATCACAATATGAATGCCCATAAACTTTTTCTAAGCTCCATTTAAAAGTGTGTTTTGCATAGTTTATAATATATTATACCATACAATTCACCCATTTAGTGTATAATTTAATGGTTTTTAAAATGTGTGTACATGTGTGCAACCACTACCACAGTCAATTTTATTTTTTTCACTTTTTAAAATTTTTATTTATTTATTTATTTATTTATTTATTTATTTATTTATTTATTTAATTTATTTATTTTGCAGTACCAGGGAGCTGAAGCCAGAGCCTTGCTCATACTTTTTGCACATGTGCTACCACTGAGCTGCACATACAGCCCCTTTTTAAAATTTTTTCTTGAGACAGGGTTTCACTAAATTATGCAGGCTGCCTCTGTCCTCAAACCTGCTATCTACTTGCCTATACATCAAAAGTTGCTGGGATTACAGGCATGCGCCACCATGCCTGGCCACCAGAGTCAATTTTAGAATATTTTATCACCAGTAAGAAAAATTCTGTATTCTTGAGCTATACTCTCTCCCCCATTCCTTGCCTCCAGCATTAAGCAAACTCAGCACTGCAAAAATGGGAGAAGGATGTGGCAAGTCCACTCCCAACAGCAAACCCAAAACAGTTTAGCCATTGAAAACCTTATAAAGGTTGTGACGAGCTGGACCCTATTTGACACCACCTAACAACAACAACAGCATAGTTTGTAAGGACTCCGTATATTAATGGACATTAGAGTATCTCTTTGTCAAGTTTTTTCATCCATCTCTGTATCTATGCATACATTACACCTCTCTTCCCCCCAACCCCACATCTTGCTAGGTGTTTTAGGAATGCAAAAAAAATAGCAGTGCTAAGGAATTTTTAGTTTGGATGGTACTAAGAGGAGTTATTACATAATAATCCAAGAAAGAAAATAATTACTTGACAATGAATGATAACATATGAGAAACAGGATTACTCTGTGAGGTTCTATTAGAAGAGGTTTCATGGAAAAGAAATAAGAGGAAGATGGGCTTTCTAATTAATGTTTACAGTTGAAAAGAGAGGGATAGGCAACCCAGGCTTTGAGTATACCATGAACGGAATTCAAAAACTGAGGAAGAACAGAATATTCAGTAGACTGTCTATAGAAGAATCCATCTAGAAAGTAGGGCTCATATGGAAAATTAACACAGTGAGAGACTGGGAAAACCAGTTGAGGTCAGATAATTTGGGGCCTTAAATGTCAGGTTAAAATATTCTATGAAAAGGATGGATCTCCTGAAGTGTTTTAAGAGATGGTGAATTATCATGGAAATAGTATTTTAGAAATGTCATTTTTTAACTGTGGAGAAAAGGGTTGATTGAAGGCCACATAAAAAGAGAGAGAGAGAGGACGTTAAAGGCCAGTGTGATAATTCAGGACTCTGGTCCTGAGCATCTACTTCATTCAGAAAGAATGAAAAGCATAGAGCAGGCAGAGAAACAGTGGTACTTAGTGGGCAGATTTTATATTGTAGATGGAAATAGGAGAAATCAAAATAACTCAAGTTGTAATAATGATAAATAAAAGCAATATTTTGGTTTTTTTGAAAGTGTTATGCACTAGGAAAAACTTGATCACAAGTCACCAAAGGGGTAAAATGACTACAAAAGTGTTTCATGAAATAATGGTTGAAAAATTACTTTAAAAAAGCATGTATCTGCTACTTATGTATGAAATGTATAAGCTCAACAGTACAAAGAAGGGAAGATAAGGTACAAATGCACACCAGATTAAATTTTCATGCAAAAAAATGCCAATTTACCTCTAAATCCTAAATGCATATAATATGTGTACATCATTTTTCTGTGATATAAGGCAAATAATTACTTCAATGTTCTGAAACCTACAAACAAGTCCTATATCATTTCTCTATAGTTCCATTTAGAATAATGTTAGCATGTCTTAACAATTCTTTGGTGGTCAGTGGTTTTGTTTTTTGTTTCTTCTTTTCAAACTCTTTTAGTATTCTTCAGAATATACTGACACTCCCGGAAGATCAAAGTTTTCCACAATGGTAAGAGAGTGTCTGGGATCATTCTTCTTTTATACATTGCCAATGAGTTTCAGTGATGTGTAGAAGCCCTGTGCTCAACTCCACTGTATTTCAGCTCTGAAGCTAATGAAAAGACCTATCATTGCAAAGGAGGAGTCATCACAAAAAAAAAATTTTTTTTAATAAAGTTGTAAAATAAAAATGTGGTGCTTTGGGATGAATTATCACTTTTCCTATATCTTTATATAGATACTTCCTAGCATTCACTCACATTCATTCATTCACATGCAAAGAGAAGGGACAGCGTGTGGGTCTCAAGAAGAGAGAAGGAACACAATTTAAAGGGATGCTTTAGAGAGCCACACAGTGGGGAATAAAATTTTAGTCAGTGTCCAGTTAAAGACAAAACTGGTACAATCATTGGAATACCTGGTAGGGGTAGGAGGTTGCACTTTGCTTTCCAGAACCCTAGGAGAAAAGTTCATTTCCCTCTGTCATAAAGGATAGAACTGATTTAAATTGGTACATTACACATGCCTGGTGCAGGATCAATGAATCCTTACCCCAGGCATAGTAGTTGCAGTCATCTGGATACCTCGAGTTAAGTAGTATAAACCAAATGTCAATGATTTAAATGAAACCATAAAATTTCAAATTTTCTTTTCTTTTTTTCTTTGTCCAATTCAAACTAACAATGTAATATGTGCACTGTCAGTGTATAAAGTACAATTTTCTAATTGATGTACTTTGAACTTTTAAGATATTTAAATGTTTAAACTATTTTCTATACTTCCACTTTAAAATGGTTTTATAACTTTAGAAACTAACACTGAATAGTGTATCTAATGAAGCATCTGTTCTAAGCATGTGTCAAATTAACCTGCTAAATTTATTTCTTTTGCATCTTCATCTACCTTTCTTTCTCATTCCCTGTGAGACACCTCTAAGCCAATTTGAAAAAATTTACACTCTGTTATCCAATATGCAAAATTAAACTTCTTCTTGTTGTTAAAGGGTGTTTTAGCCCAATTATAAACATTTACAATGCATAATATGTGACTGTTTGCTTTCGGGACCATGGACAGAGATGTGACATGTGATTCCAGATTCCCAGGGGTCTTGGAAGATAAGAATCAGAAATATTTCCATTCTGGTGAGAAACTGGAACTGTACTCAAATCAAGTAGTTCTTCTGATTTTTCTTCATCTCTAAAATCTTTGCTCCCTCAGAACTAAATATATGAAAAAAAAAACAACTCAAAGCAATGTCATTCTAAGAACTCTACTCTGTTTTAGTCCTTCAAGAATATAAGAACATAGCATGAACATGAACAAAAAAGAATTATTAAAATTCATAATTATTTTTTCCTGTATTTGAGAGTGAAATTCATATTAAATCCAATGGACCACCCAAGTCCACACTAAAAGAACCTGTCTATCCATGTTGTTGTTGTTGTTAGGTGCTGTCAAGTTGAGTCTGACTCATAGTGAGCCTATGTACAGCAGATGGAAACACTCCTCGATTTTGTGCCACGCACATGATCTTATTTATGTTTAAGCCTACTGTTGCAGTCACTGTGTCAATCCATCTGGTGGAGGGTTTTCCATTTTTCCAATGACCTGCCACTCTCCCAAACATGATGTCTTTCTCCAGGGATTGGTCTCTCCTAACTATATGTCCAAACTATGTAAAATGAAATTTAGCCATCCTTGCTTCCAAGGAGCACTCCAGTTGCACTTCTTCTAGGACAGATCTATTGGTTCTTTTGGCAGTTTGTGGTATATTCAATAGTCATCTCCAGCATCATAATTAAAAAGCATCAATTCTTCTCCTGCCTCCCTTATTCAATGTCCAGCTTTCAAAACCATATGATACAACTAAAAACACCGTGAAATGAATCAGGCACACCTTTGTCTTCATATATGACATCTTTACTTTTCAATACTCTAAAGAGATCTTTTGCCACAGGTTTTCCCAAAGCAATGCATCATTTGATTTCTTGGATGCTGCTTCCACAGGTGCTGATTATAGAGCCAAGCAAAGCAAAATCATTGACAATCTCAATCTTTTCTCCATTTATTGTGAAGTTACATACTGACCCAGTTGTAAGGATTTTTGTTTTGTTGATGTTCAGTAACCATCCATACTGAAGGCTATGCTCTTTGATATCCTTGATCCTCATCTGTAAATGTTTTAAATCCCCTCCACTTTCTGCATTCATAATCCCATCTATAGTCCCATCTATAATGAAGGCAGTCTGTGCTTATAGTAGCCTTTAGCATGGAGCATCACTGGCAGATTAATTTTAGCTACAATCTTTTTGAGGTGTTGAGCACCCTCTCCCAGATATTGGAGAAATTGGAATATATTCTTAATTTCTCATGAGAGAATTTATTTGTTTACTTCCAGGAAATTAAAATTATCTCTGGTGAACTATGAAGTAAGATAGCATCAATCTTAAGAAAACTTGAATAGAAAAAATAGGCATAAATTCTATTTCAGAATATTAACAGATTATCACACATAAGTTTATATAGAAAAAGATAGGTGAAGAATATTAGTACGAATGTATGTGTGTATTTATTTATTTACTGTACTGCAGAGCTGAACCTAGGGCCTCATGCATGCTTTGCAAGATTTCTATCACAGATCTTCACCCCCAGCCAATTTTTTACTTTTTCTTTTGAGATAGGATCTCACTAAATTATGCAGGCTGCCTCTGGCCTTGAACTTCTGATCCTCCTGCCTCGTCCCAGAGTTGCTGGGATGACAGGTATGTTTCACTATGACAGGTATGTTTCACTATGCCTCACTTATTTTTTAACTCATTAAATGGATTTGAATTATTTCAACATGTGCATTGCATTAGATAGAAATAAAATGTATTATTACCTTTTACACTATAATATTTATGCTCACTGCCTGCAGCTGTAGCCCTGTGGCATCCGATCCCATCAGATCTCGGAAGCTAAGCAGGATCGGGCCTGGTTAGTACCTGGATGGGAGACCACCTGGGAACACCAGAAGCCGTAGGCTTGGGAGAAGGACCTGGCAACCCCCTCCCAAAAATCAATCTGCCATTGAAAACCCTATGAACAGCAGAGAAGCACTGACAATAGTGTTTCACCTGTTGTACACAGGGTCGCTATGAGTAGGATACCGACTCAACGGCACCTAATAACAACAACAATTTATGCTTGCTGTCTTTATGGCAATGCAATATTTTAGTTAAAAATCTTACCTTATTCTATTCCTAAGAAAGAAAAGGAAAATGCAAATAAGTATTAACTTATTAAAACTCTTTTCCAGTTTTTCTTTCTCTGTATGTAATTATTTTCCTTTATGTCTTCTGCCAAATGAAAGGACCTTCAGTGGCAGTGCCACGTAATGATAAAATTGATTTCACTCTAAAGCCCAAACAGGATGTGTATGAGCAGGTGAATAGTGTGGGGGCAGAGATTGTCAATTTTATCAGAGAAAGTGTTTAGAGTCCTTGCATATTAAAGAAAGGAAAAGAGGTTGTATGAAGAGGAAAAAGGAAACAATGTCAAGAAAAAAGGAATATGCCCACAAATTATTAGTACAATTTCAAGCTTTGGAAGCTAATAGGTTCTAAGTTTTCTCTATGTGAGTATAGTTTTTTTTGCATTTTATAAGGATTACTTTTTTCATAATAATTGTTTTAGGAAACTTCAAATATTTAAGCAGTCATTCTGACATTGTCCATTGAAACTTTTTTCCACCTCAGCTCGACTGTGACTTTAGAAAAATTACTAAATTTGCTTTGATTTTCTGAAAATGGAGGAAAATTCTACCATAGAGGGACACTGTGAAGAAACACACAACTAATAATCTGATTTTAAAATTAAATATACTCATATTAAGTGTGGACTGTGTAAGATTTTACTCTCACTTTGATTGGAGTACCGTATAACAGAAGTGGACTGTTTTAATCAATCGAGCCTCCAAGCTTGAGGTTGTTCAACCTTCATTTTCTAATGGGTATTTAAAATGAACAAAGATATATGGGTTTTGCTCTGTTTTTGTCAGGTTGCCACTCCCTTGAATTTATTGATGGTAAAATTATTAATAAATGCTTGATACAATAATAAATTTGTTTCTTCAAATAGTTTTTGTTACTAAAAGTTGAAAGGCCAATTCTATTTCTAATAATGATGAAATTCTCTGGGCATTTGGAAGGCATGACTTTTATTTATTTCTTTGAGAGGTCAACTAGGCGTAGAGAGGAATTACAAATAGATTTTAAGTCCAATATTTCTAAAGCTATGTTCATAATTCAGCATTTTCATCAACTTTAAGAGAAGCAGTCTGTGAAGATATTTTGAAATAGATTTCAAACTTTTCCAATGTTTAGAACAGCTGCATATATCTTTGTCCACATAGCAGGCTACCAGGTTTATCTGCTAACAATGGGAAGGGCATTGATTGAATTTTAACGTTTCTTTTAAAATAGTGATTAGATAGGTATCTAGAACCCTATCTTATACTTAAACACTGAAAACACAAAACAAACTACATCTATATCTAATATTTAGTTTTATTAAAAGACAATTGATCATTATTTTTTCATACCCTTAACTTACTGTACTAAAATTATATTTTTTCTTTTTGTAGTACATGGAGGTTTAACTTAGGGCCTCACGCATACTTTGCAACTGCTCTACCACTGAGCCACACCCCCAGCCGATATTTTACTCTTCTATCCCGAGACAGCCATGCCACCCTGGCATTTGATCGTATCAGATTTTGGAAGTTAAGCAGGGTCAGGCTTGGTTATTCCTTGGATGGGAGCCCACCTGGGAATACCAGATGCTGTAGGCTTGGGAGAAGGACCCAGCAGCCCACTCACCAAACAATCAGCCATTGAAAATCCTATGAATGTCAGAGAAGTATTGACATAGTCCAGGTATGGTACAGTGCTGGGTGGTGTTTCATTTGGTGTGCATAGTTTTGTGATGAGTTGGACCTGACTAAACAGGGTCTCATTATGTTACACAGGCTGCCTCTGTCCTTGACTTTCACTCCTCCTGCTTCTACCTCCAAGACACAGGGATTACAGACATGCAGTACTGTGACCAGATCAAAGTATAAATTATAAGTAATAATAAATTGGTATAAAGTAAGAAATGAAGTGGTTTTATATGTACATGAATATTAACTAATCACATTTCTAATAGCACCTCTATTTGAATATTTTTACCAAAGTTCCATGGAATTAGCTTTTAAGACTTTTGTCAAATTGAACTGCTAAGATAATCATATTATTGCACTACTTCCATTAATGAACCTGGATGTTATCTGCTCTACTGATGAGAATAGTTAATATAAATTTATCAATTACTTATGTCAAACATTTAATCTTCTATATTTAAGCTTCATAACAACCCTCAGAGGTAGGTTTTACTTTCTATATAAAGAAACTGAAGTTAAGAAAAGATTAGTTAACTTCCTGAAGCAAAATGATAAATTGCTAAACTGGAATTAGGAACCAAATCCACCTGCTACACTCATCCTATGTCATCCTGTAACCCTCACACACTCTTCCCATTCTCCCTATCACTTTCTGTGACTTCTCTATGACTTCTCTGACCTTTAAGCATTTAGAGTCTATAGGTAAACATAGTTGCAGATTTTTCTGGTTTATGGCTTCCCATTTCTTTGCATAGTTCATAGACATTACCAAAGACTTGCACATGTCTCTTCTAGGACACATGACATATTTTAAGTATCCTTACTTTGTAAGTTTTGATTTCTAATATATTGTTAGAGTTTTTCTTATCAATACATGATTTTTGCTCTTGGTACTCTATTTGATTTCCCTTTCAACAATACTATGGTAATTTCTTAAATGGCTTGGAAAAAAATGATAAAATCACTAAACAAATAAAAACTGACCAAAAAATTCAAACAGTTAAAGTGTACCAGAAATGAGTCTGAGAACTTGCTGTAGAGAACTTATCTGTAAATTAGCTAAGTCAAAAGAACACAAGTAAACAAGTAAACTGAAACACAGGAAGTAAATAAAATAGCAGGAACATAAGTGAGTTGTGGAAATAGCTTCAAGAACTGATTTACTTGGGGTGCAGTGGAGCTAGAAGTATAGGAACAAAGAATTAGAAAATGACACCTGAGTTGAGTTTTGAAATGTGAGTAAGTCTTACCTGGTGGGTGAAATGGAAGCTTAAGATGGTTATGAGAGGATGGAGGAGATCTGGGATGAGAGCAAATATATCATGCATGATCCAGCTACTCAAGGCATAAGTTCGAGTTATAATTTTCCTGGTATAACACTTAAAAAGCACCTCTCTGCAATGCCATTATCCTGAGAACACCAATGTTTCTTCTACATACATCTTGGTTGTCAAGAGCTCAGAATATTGGAGTGGCAATTTAGACACTATAAGTTAAGCTTATTCTTTCTAGATCTATGTTGTATATGCCCTCTAAAGATCTTACTTGACTGTAATATTCATGATCTTTTTAAATTTTATATACTAGTATTCCTGAATCTTCTTATATTAACAGAATCACTGATATTATTTTACAGGAAAAAGAATATGAGGCACTGTTAATGCATCATGTATCTTAGAATTGACTCATAGGAAAAGCCCCAAAATACAGTGTGATAATTGTAGTCATCAAAGATAAAGTTGAAAGCTACCCAACTGGACAATAGAGCTTGGGGGCAAGACAAAATATCAAATGCACTTTGGCAAATATTGCTCATGAGCATTATTTTCTAGAGTAAGTTTTTCCAAATATTAACTCAATTTAATCTTCACATCCTACATTTGAGGTGGGAATTACTGTGATTTCCATACATCAAATGCATGACCTGGGTCAAGAATGTGTATTAAGTTGGCCAAGCCCACAGTTTAAGGGAATAGAGTTCTAATGTAGACACAAAATAGTATGGTTCCAGACTTCACAGGTCTCACTGCCAACTGTGTTAGGTTTTTTTATTGAAAAGGAGAGAGCCTTAATTCTTTTAAAGCCATTTAGCACATTATTACTTAGTTCCTGTTTCTTTTTCATCTCAACTTTTTTGGTCTTATGTGCTATAAAAACACATAGAAGTCAAAGTTCCTACCCTAAAGGAGCTTATAAATTTTCTTTAAAGATGTTAGAGCCCAAAACAACTGGAAAATATAGCAAGATCAACTGCAGCAGCAGAAGCAAAAAAGTGGTAATCATTTGTATTAATAAACAAAAAAACTAATAATTTAGCATAATAGTTCTATTCTAGTATGTCCACAAGTTTCATGGCTCATTAGGTACAAGTGCACTATAAAAGTTAAAGACCTATAATTTCAGGGTTTTTAAAATCTAACTAAGGAAAAGTTTCCTACCTATATGAAAAGAAACAGTGACACAAGGAATATATCAATTAAAAAGTAAGAGAACTATTAAGAAGCATTTGTCTGTGGCTATTGTTATAAATTTTATAATGTTGTTGTTGTTAGGTACTGTCAAGTCAAGTCCAACTCATAGTGACCCCATGCACAACAGATGAAACCCACCCTGATACTGTGCTATACCTGGCATTGTGTTAGTGCTTCTTTGGTGTTCATAGAGTATTCAATGGCTGATTGTTTTTGGAGTGGGCTGCCAGGTCCTTCTCCCATAATTTTATAATAGGAATAGCAAAATTCAAAATGCTTTTATAAAAAAGTCTGTGCTAAACATTAGTTTACAATTTAATAGGAAAAATAAGACACACAGAGAAATACTTGCAGAAGATTATCAGGTAACAATTCAGCAACTGAAACAATTGCTGGCTATCAGCAATGTTATTATCTAAAGTAAAATGATGTACAAGAGGCTACTCAGATATATGACAATCCTTGGGAACACTTACAGGAAGGGGAGAAGTTCGAGCACCTTATGAAAAAAATGAAGTCTGTGCATTGTCTGGTTGCCCACAGGATAATCCAGGCAATGTGTTCCGATTCTTGACAAAGCAAACAAGTCCACAGTGTGAGGGGATATAAATCAACCATACTTGACAAGATTAGAGGTACGTCAAGTGTCAGGGTAATAAGTAATGCTATTGAGAAAGATAGTGTGGGCAGTTAACACAAGGTCTTAAATTCTGGGCTTGTACCTAAAATGTGACTCATTGAGAATTTAGGAATTGTGTTGGTGGCTTTGGGATGCAGGGGAAAGAATCTTATGGAAGCTATATGAAAGTTGAATTGTGTATAGGGGAAGTTTAGGGCAGGTCAACAGGTCAAAGAGAATGGACACCTAGGCAAGATAAACGATGTGATATTTAGAAATAGGGCTTAATTTCAGAGAAATATAGAGAGAATTGAAGCAAAGGATGAATTAGAAATTGATAAGACAAACTCAGTTTTACTCTTTGAAATAACTTAAAGAATAAATCCTAAAGGATCACGCAAAAAGACAGTCATTGGAAAAGGAAGTGAAGGAACATGTGGAGGAGGATGAAGAGAAGGGAAGAAAGAGAAGAAAGAACAAAAGAAAGAAGGTAAAAAATGATAACCCTGTATGTGTGTGTTCTGAGTAAAAGAATCATCATAATTATGATAAAAGGTATCAGTTAATAAATTTTAAAATTTTAAAAATCTTTCACTTAGTATAATTGTTGTGATTTGTTATACACTCATAGTATATTAGGTACAGGTAGAAATTTTTTTATTATTATTAGCAGCATCATAGGATCCATGTTGTATAGGTAGAAAAAGCAAATGTTAATAATGAAACTAATAACATTTTACTGTGTATATTTCCCTCAATAATATCAGTAACACAAATATTTTTCACAAGTATTTCACCAATGAAAAAAACTAAGTTGCCTGATCAGCATTTTTCTTGAGTATTTTTAGCACTCAGAAAGTATGCAGGTGTTAACTGTATCTTAACAAACGCACAGGTGGGTGTGAACACACTTTTTAAAAATGCCTGCATTTTTAAAGGCCTTTTATTGTTAAATGTGAGTCAGGGCAAACTGCTCTATCCATCTGAAGAAAATAGAAAATGTTGTCCTCCCATATCTGCACATTAGTGAACACAAGTTCAGCCACACAGTGACATCTTTCTCCTTAAAACTAATGTCACAGGCTGTCTTCATTACTTAAGGAAGCTGGGGCTCACACTGAAAGGTGTCAAAAAGTACTGTGTCATCCCACTTTACCTGGAGCTGCCTTGACAGTACCTTTCTTGCCATAAGAATGGATTAGAGGCAGCATGGTAATCTGCCAAGGAGTTAGTAAAAATGGGTTTTTATAACAGCAGGTGTGAACTTGTGAACATCATAAAGAGTTACTCCTCACCCACTAAGGAGACAATTAGTTCCCTGCTGACCTTATCTAACCAGGAACAGCATGGCACCATACTGCCGGTTGATGGAGGGCAGCAGGGAGTTAACTGGTCCTTTGGTAGAAACACTAATGAATGCTCTGAAAAACTCACCAAGTAACAGCCATGTTGAGCTCTGAGGATCTCTGGTGAAGGTGCCATCTGAACGTGTAGAAACAAAGCAATATGTGGAAAAGTGAGAGACAAGCAGATGGAAAATGAAAGAGAGAAAGATATGAGAGGAACTCGATGATGCTTCAGGCAGGCAACAGAAGGAGAAAGCAAGAGTCAAACGCATAATAGGAAAGGTATCAAGTTGAATTGAGAGTTTACTTCAACAAAATCAACATGGTCCACTTCAGGAGTACCTGTCTGAGATGTCTACCAAAAGTGCACAATTAATACAAAGGAGGAGCCCCAGGTGAGAAGTGAGGAGGACCCCACTGGCTCCCACAATAGCAAATGCTTTATTACTTCTCTGGGTTTGCTACTTGCTCCCATAGTACCTCCGCAGACACGTTCTGGCTGACACCAAAGTTCTGATGAAAAGTGGCACCCAAGGGAAACATGAGATTGAGAAGATCCAGTATTGTCATTCAAGGCAAATGCATAGAAAGAGCTGTGAGGCAAAGAAAACTCAGTTGGGAAATCAACCACAGTTTGAACTATTCTTTTCTTTTTTATTTACACTTGTCTGTTTGTAGGAAACCAGTAGGTTTTCTTGGTCCTTGGACTGGGAGCATGTGTGCTGCCACCATGCTGGCTAGTAGGGTATTGTGTTCTTCTTTATGTACTTGTATCTTTACAATAATAGCTATTTATTGATACCTTGACATTTGCCACCTATTGTGATGGATGCCAAAACTCTGCAATCTTTAATTTTCAGAAATATCCCAAAAGGGAGATATTATTATTAGCCTCATTTTTCAGAGGTTGGTACAGAGAGTTCAAAGAAGTTAAGTTCCAAAGTCCAGGTAACCAGGAGTTTGCAGTCCTCATATTAAATCTAAAGTAAACAACAACATGCAGACTTCAATATTAAAATTGGTTTCACTTGTTTATTCTTATCCCTTAATTTTCTGCAATTAAAAACTATTGGAAGTTTCCTAAGCAACATCCTTTTTAAAGAAGCTATTATAAATAGAATAAATTGCTTGATTTACCAAGTAGAGAGTTTGTAAAACAGAGCATGGACTGGGATCATCATCTTGTCTGGATGAAGATACTAGGTTCACAGATTGTCAGGGCTTTTCCGCATCCACTTTCAATTAGTTCCATTTTTCTGCAGAACTTTCACTCGGTAGGCACACAAGATGTTCTCACTCTCCAAGTAAATTCTGCTTCTCAATACATAGTTTTAAGCTGCATCTATGCCCAGATGGGGAACCCCTCTGAGATTTTTCACTAGAAGCCTTAAACATTGACATCTTCTTGTTTCTAAATTCTACTCTTTCACTAGGACTTTCAATAATTTTATCTTTCCTACTTAGAAAGTAATACCCACTGCTGCAGTCTAGCGAGAAGGACCTGGAAATTCACTCCCAAAATAATCAGCCATTAAAAACCCTATGAATAGCAGAGAAGCTCTGACATAGTGCCAGGCATGGCACAGTGTTGGGGAGTGTTTCATTTTGCTGTTCATAGGGTCACTATGAGTCGAACCCAAATCAATGGCATCTAACAACAACATCTAAAGAGTGTCAGCTCAACTGTACAACAAATGTGATTGGCATTCCTAGAAAACAGGATAGCCTTTTTGAAATACTGGCTTGTATATGGTTCTTGCTCTTAAGGACTGTAACTTTGTATAGTCCAAGATTCTCATCACCATTTCTCATCAACTTCACTGCTTAGTGTACAGGCTATTATAAGTCCAAACCCACCATCATATCTTATATAAATTATTTCAATAGCCTCCTGCCCTGTTGCTCTGCTTCTCTAGTTTCTTCCTTAATTGTCTATTTTCCAAGGCAGGGAGAGCCAGAGTTGTTCTTTGACATTCTAAATTAAGTTGCGTTTTTTCCTCTGCTCAAAGTCCCCACTAGGTTTCCTTCACAAAGAGAGAAAAATCTAAATTTCTTACCATGGCCTAGAAGACCCTTCAGGCCTGCCCCTTCCACATTCCCTCCCAGTCATACCAGCTTGTTTGCTTTTGCTCAAACAGGAGTATTCAAATTGTGCTCCTACCTCAGGGACTTTGCACCTGCTAGTCTTTGTATTTGAAAGACTTTCCTTCAGTAGTGATTCACCTCCCACCTTCCATTCTCTTAATACCTGCATACAGACCACTTTATTAGTAAACCTTCCTGACAGCCCTCTCTATATCCATTTCTTTAAGATTTTAAGATGACTTTTTAAAAATACATTTTAACATCACTGAGAATTATATGCATCTTACAATTGATGGCATCTTATGATTGAAATTTGAAGTTTTCCTTCTAATTGATAAACATAGTTGTATATTTTAATTGTGAATATTTTCAGCTTGATGAAATATAATAATATAGCCCTATCTCCTCCTTATGGGGCTGAGATTTAGCTCAGTTGGTAGAGCGCTGCACTACAGTCTTTGAGGTCCCGAGTTCAATTCCCAGCACCGCAAAAATGGGAGAAGGACCTGGCAATCCACTCCCAAGGCAATCCCGAAACAGTCAGCCATTGAAAACCCTATGAGGGTCGCTATGAGTGGGATACCGTCTCGACAGCACCTAACAACAACAACAACAATCTGCTCCTTTACATATCATCACTTTCTATGCCCCATTTTACTTGTCTTTATGTCACCCTTTGGTATGGGAGGTTATGCCACCCAAAAATATGCCTTTTGGGCATATAGATTATTTTGAACTAAACACTCTAAAACAGGGTTTTCCCTTTGTAAAGAAAATTTATATTTACAAAAGAAATTCCCATTTATAGACATGCTTCTTTTTCTGTATCAGGAAAAAGAGGGCTCCTATCAGTGGAGAAAAATCTGTACAACAATCTCTACTAAATGAACTTTGTTTTCCATACTTTTCTTGGATGCTTTTCTTTCTTTCTTTTTTTCCCACACTAAATGTTGTTTTAACAAAAAAGACAGTGTTTTCAAATTCTGTGACCTAAAGAAATTTCCAAAACATGGAACCATCTTTTTTTTAATACAGAAAGTCCTTGAATCTGTCTCTGGTCACCTTTCTACAATTTTACTACCTACTTAGAACCCTGAAACACCTGTTTCTTTGTTTTAGCCTACCAGGATGTATGCCTACAAATTCTAATTATCTATGCCCCAGTTGAAGAGTCTAATTACTCCTTGGAATATTCTCTGTGCATTCACATTTATAAGTGTGCAGGCTCAGGTTAATATATTTGATGTTGTCATTGTTGTTGTAAATCTATCTTTGGTCAATTTTATTTATTGGGTCCCAGCTAGAGAATCTAAGACTGATGGAGGAAGAGATTTGTTTTTCTCCCCTATAGGTATACTACATATTTATTAGTTTAATTGCTTATTTTCTTCTTCATATAGAATATAAGCCCCTTGAGGAGGGACTTTGTTTTTTGGGATTATAGTTGTACCACTATATCCAAAACTGTGATTGGTATATATTAGATACATCATCATAAAATATTTGTTGGATAAGTCAACAAAAGATTCTCTGTGAAACTTTACTCAGGTATAAGCCTTGCTGTTCTTCTCACGAAAGGGATAATTAACAGAAGGATACCAGACACTGTCCTATAGATAGACAGTAATAGGTAGTATTTGACCTCTTCCAAAGCCACATACATAAGATTTAGGAACAAACTAATTACCTCCCAGGGAAACATCACAGGCATATTTTAAATTAGTAAAACCTTAAAATGACTCCACAGCTCTGATGGAGAAAAACAATGAAAATCTTAATGACATTATTAGCTGGTAAACTTTGACTAGATAAGCAACTCTGTCAGATCTTGACAATCATATCTACAGAACAATTTCTACGGTAATCGATTTATAAACTTGATGGACAACTCAATTTTGGTGAATTTCTGTTTTCAGTATGTCCCTGAAGACTTCCTGATTATTCCACAGTAGAGAACAATTCCTTCTGTGCGTGTGCACCCACCAAGAAGGAAGAAGACCTGCTAAAACCCCAAAGCTGCCCAAGCACATCCATTAGCAAAGAATCAAGTCTATGCCCAGATTTTCAAAAGGTGTGAACCATTTTACACTATTTATATTTTATAAGTTTTTAAGAGTTCTTTTTGTTTTTTTTTTTTTTGGACTAAGCCTCTTTGAATAAATGATTTACAAGTGTAGCCACTGACCCACAACATCTTCCCCTTTGTTTTTCTTATCTCAGTGGAAACTTTAAAATTCTGTAAGCAGGGAATAACTCCCATATTGTTCAACTAAAGGAATCTGTAGCAAATTCCATATACTCACCTGCCGCAGTCTCTAAAATTTGCTGCTCAGGTGTTCTATGGACATGGGCATTTCAGTGCTTTATGGCTGACAGACTTGTCTGTGGAAATGCAGTTGCTGTGAGTGGCAGATGTCCTTATAAATACATCTCCCTGAGGAAAGTTCTATTTTCTGTCTTCAACTTAATAGCCAAGACCAATGTTAAGGTAAATTGGGTTGAGAAAAAAATATTCTGTAACTGAAGCTTTCTGTGTCAAATACTGTACTCTGGGGCCAACCTATACAAGTAGGAGGGAATGGGCTTCGGATGTGAAGACTGGTAGACCCTCGGAATGAAAGGGCTTTTGGGTGTCACAATCATCATTATATATTTTGTCTGGGTTTTGGAGAACCTTAAATGGAAGCCATCTCCACTCAAAATAATGTACTCAGGGTGACTCCACATAAAACTATTCTCCTTTGAAAATAAAAATAAAAATAATGCTTCTCTCTTTCAACACAGGGTCCTAGCTTTTTGGCATTTGCACTTGAAAGTTTTCTAATGCCTTTGAAGTAAGAGATTTGAGATTTTTCTGGCTGATTAGAGGAGTCCATGGTTCAGTAGCCTTCAATGTTTCTAGGATGGCTGATTTTTTTCTTTAATTTCTGTCACAGAAAAAGCTGCTATGTCACAACTCAGTGCCATGTCAGAGAAGCACTGCTCCAGTAACCCCTTTCCTCTTGCTCACTGAGGATACAGGAGCCTGGTCTGACCTAGAGGAAGGTTCCTTTTGTCTGCCATGTGGTTCATGGGAGGGACATTGGAAACCTCCACTTTTTAAAATAACTACCTCTGCACATTTATTAAACTTTTTTCATGGAAAAGATAATTTGAAACAAAGTGACAAATAAATCAACTAGTGATCCCCTAAAAACACATTTAACAGCAGTAGCTGTGTTTGCTTTGTTGATTCATTCCATAAAAGGTACTATGTAAACCAACATAAGAAAATGTCACTTGATTCTCAACTAGGAAAAGAACATTTTGATGAATAAATCTTCTCTATATATCATACGAATCATATATTACTGCATGGCAGATACATATAATTTTTTTCAAGTTGATATAATGCACATCCTTGATAGTCCACTTCTGAACAAAGTGGACCAGACATTCCTCATGGGAAATACCATGAATGTATTAAATTTTTGCAAGAGACTACAAAGAGGGACCTATAATGAACTCTAGTGCAATGGGTATCAATATATTTTGTGCTTATGATTCAATCCACAGTCATGTTATAGCAGCTAAGTTAGACTCTTCAACTGGGGCCAAGGAGTCTAATTTTTTTTGCGGTACTTGAGGCTTGAACCCCCAGCCTTATGCATGCTTTGCAAGTGCCCTACCACTGAGCTGCATCCCCAGCCCATATTTTAACTTTTTATCTTGAGATGGGGTCTCACTATGTTAGGCAGGTTGCCTCTGGCCTCAAAGTCAAAATCCTCCTCCCTCTGCCTTTTGAGTGTCTTGGATTATAGGGATGAGCTAATGCACCCAGCCAGGAGTCTGAATTTTGATCTTACATGTAGGATGAAGCTGATATGAATAAAGCATAGAGCAGACTCTGGAAAGGTCTGGCTCACAGAGTTGACTTCTCCATGAGAAGATTATGGAAGAACAGACTAAAAGATTCTTTTCCATTTAGGCTCATCATTTTATCTGATATAAAGCAAGTTTTAATTGACATATTAGGTGGTTATCAAGCAATCTCTCTTAAAATGTGAAGATGTTAACCTGAAACAGTAAGATATTTGATATATCAGACTATTAATAGACTGAGCATAGAAAACACTCTGCTAGGCTTCAACCAGGAATAAGGCTGTGAGAGATTAGAACAAGAAACTTTTCATGGAAGAGCATCAGAAATATCTGGAATGAGAATGCAGTAGGAGCTCAGGCAAGCAAGGAATCAGCAGGAGATAAAAAAGGAAAGGGTAGCAATGGAACTTGTTGATATCACTGAAAACAATGTGTTACCCATATCTTCATATGACCTTCCAGTTTACAAAGAGTTTTCCCGTATATACATACATGTTATGAATAAAAGCAGAAGTAGCAATAATACTTGTGTAGGCCAAATCAGAATGCATCAGACTATATGGCAACATGTAACTTAAGATGGCATAGATAGACACCACATTTTTGCCTTACCACCAGCCTCACAACAATCATGCAGAGCATAGTACTTGTTAATGCATTGGCCAGTGATATCTGCTGTCTTCTCTATGGGGAATAAACCATAATAGAAATAAATAATCTCTAGCCATTTCCATGTAAGTAAAGCACCAAAGGTGTGATCATGGTAAAATTTTCTGTCTAAGTGTTAAGCAACAGTGGTTAAAAAGTATAACGTGAGACTTTCCTTCTCTCCCTCTTCTAAGTATGGACTGTAAATTACCCAGTTAGGACTTAGAGTGTGTGCTCTGCATTATGTATAAAGGAGGAATATTGATAGTGAATGCACTTAACTAAGCCCGCGCTATGCTCTGAGGTTAAAACTAGAGAGTAAGTATCTTTGATCAGTTCCCTCATGGTGCTGTTAAAAAGCCAATGTGTACAAGACTCTGGTTTCCAGATATGCCCACAACATGCTTATTAAGAAAAACAAAAACAAAACAAAAAAACAAACAAACAAAAAAAAAACATTAACTCAACTGGACTATCTCTCAAATTGTTATATGCAAAGGGAATCTGATCTGGAAAGGGTTTTAACTTCTGCTCTGTAGTGTTCCTTTTCATACTGTGGTTTTTTAGTTAAAATCTTTGACGGATAAGCACTAATCATCTTTTTTCAACCAAGTAGATAATTGTGGGTTTTTTTTGTCTTTTTTTAATTGGAAAATCTTAATGTACATCTTAATGTGATTCATTCTGACATGCATTTCATTGTGACATTTCCATGCATGCACTTTGTTGTACATTACACAGATAAGTCCCCCCTGACCCTCTTGTGCACTTCCTCCACCGTCCCACCTCCCCTAACCAAAGACTTCTCTCCCATTTGCTTGTCCTTTTATGGTAATATTTTTCTATATATCCTGGGGTCTCAATTATGTTTGAGATCAAAACTTTGTCTGCAGTGAACTATCTTTTTACATTGTCAGTACTATTACATGAATTTTCCAGTCCATTTGTACTAATACCATTCTTTGGTCTTATTGGTGTTATTATAATGATTTCCAGGACTATAAAATTGGGCTGTTCACCCTGAGGTCACCCCTCCCCCATTCCTGGTTTCTCCTTGTTCCTCCTCTCCCCTCTCTCCTCTCCCAGGATTTCCTCCTTTTGCTAGATCCCTCCCTCCTTCTTTTGCATTCCCCAAATTGTGTGTTTTTTTTAAAGCATTGTTATGTCATCACAAGTCAGGATTCCCATTTATCCCATGTTGTTTATATATGTCTTTACACCCTATGCTCTTTATGATTAAACAAGTGGAGGTATAGAAGGAATGGGATAAGATTAAAATTTAGGCCCTCAACCAAACCAAATGCTGCAAAGAATCCACTTCCTCAAACTGTACAGTCCTCTGGAAAAACAGAATAATTTCTTGCCTTGGACCAGAAGACACTGCAAAATATCAGCATAGTCCACAGTTATGAGTATTAAACCACATTTATTGAAATGTTTTCTATAATAGTAACTGCAGCTCTCAATATTTTTAGCAATGTCACATTATTGGTCCTATGCAGAATCCAGATTTAAACTTATATACTTATATATTATATATGCCATATGTATATACAAATATATAGCATGCAAGCAGAAGCAAACAGGAGGAAGGGCATCAGCAGAAGGTGGCAGAAGGGACATGAGAGAGTAAGCAGGGCTGAAAATGAGCGATATGCAATGATATATATGGATGGAGATGTCACAATAAAACCCATTAATTTGTACAGTAACTAAAAAGAAACACTAATTAAAATGGGGGTGGGGAAATAATTTCCTGGCAGGGCAGAGAAACATAGGATATTTTAGGGACTTAAGTAAGACAAGAAAAGAGCAACTTATTATAGTTTGCAGGTACAGACACAATCCTGATGACTCCTGCTGGGTGTGTCCCTGGTAAGTATTACCTCTATGCTAGGTTCTGAGTTCAAATCCCCATGAAAACTGTTCTCCTGTCAGTTGTCCTAGAATATGGAGCTAATGAGATTACCCTGCTGTGGATATAGATTGTAAAAACAGTGATGACATCATTTAAGGAGCCAGGCATGATAAGTTCCTAGGCCACAGCCAAGCCAGTTTTTGTTTTGACTTGTGTGATGATGTTGTTGTTCTCTAAACACTTGACAGCACCTAACAACAACAACAACAATTTTGTAAAGGATAAACCAGCTTCTAGAATTCATTGTACTTTCAATTCTGTATTTGACAGTATATTCATAATTCTAAGTGACAGAATTCTAAAGCAAAATAGCTTAAGAAAAATGATTATTGGTATTAATAGCTCAAAGATATTTCTAGGATCAATCACAGCTGGGTATAGCTTCTTAAATGATTCTCTCCCCCATGCCACTGGTTCCATCCCTCCTCCATCACTCAGCCCTGGTTTCTCTTTCCATTGGCTTCATTCTCAGTCACCATTTTTTTTTTCCATACAGAAGGAATGATCATTACATATAATTCCAGGAAGGACTTTCATTGATAGCTTTCATATAGGGCCTGGTGAAGACTCACTATGATGGGGGTCCAGGTGAGGAGTCTGACTTCACTAACTCTGAGTAGAATATTTACTTTTGGGAAAACATGGATAAGCAGAGATTATAAGGGTATGGAATGTGACAATTTCTCAAAGAAAGTGATGATTGACCGGCAAAAATTTTATTTCACTTTACTGGCCACAGTCAATCAGTTTATCACTGACCAAGGTTCAGCCTGTTTTTTTCTTCCACCAGTAATTTTATTTTATTAATAATTTTATTATACAATTTAATGAGTCTCATTATGACATTTCTGCACAGGCATGTCATAGTACATTGCTCCTGTTCATCTCCCTTATTACCACCTCATGACCCCATGCCTAAACAATGGTCCCATTCAATTTTCAAGTCTTATTTCTGGTTAAATATATATCCCTATTTTACCTTCGGCTGGGATTTGGCTCAGTGGGTAGAGCGCTGCGCTGCAGTCTCTGAGGACCCGAGTTCAATTCCCAGCACCGCAAAAACGGGAGAAGGACCTGGCAATCCACTCCCAAGGCAATCCCGAAACAGTCAGCCATTGAAAACCCTATGAGGGTTGCTATGAGTCGGATACCGACTCGACAGCACCTAACAACAACAACAACAACATTTTACCTTCAGGATAAAATATTTGATATTTCCTTTCCTTTCTTCCATTATCCTTTCTTCTTGCCCCTCCTCCTTTTCTTTAGTCCATTATCTTTCAGTGCATGTCCTCTTTTGTTTTCATGACCTATATGTTTTAATACTAAATATATATTGATGTCTGACATCCACATATGAAAGAAAACATGAAATGTTTGTCTGTCTGGGTCTGGCTTATTTCACTTAAAATGATGATCTCTAGGTCCATCGATTTTCCCAATGAATGCCATGATTTTTCCTTTTTTACAGCTGAATAAAACTCCATGATATATATATGTATGTATATATACCACAATCTCCTTACTCACTTCTCTGTTGGTAAAAGGCTAGGTTGATTCTGTATCTTGGATATTGTGAATAACACTGCAATAAACATGGATGAGCAGGTATCTTTGTGGTATATTGACTTATATTCCTTTGGATATATATCCAGGAGTAGGATAGCTGGGTCATATTGTAGTTCTCTTTTTATTATTTTAAGGAAACTCCAAACTGATTTCCATAGTGGCTGCACTAATGTGCATTCCTACCTGTAGTGCAATAGGGTTCCTATCCCCCAGCATCCTCACCAGCATGTGTTGTTTGTTCTGTTGATAGTAGCCCTTCTGACTGGGGTGAGATTGTATCTCAGTGTAGTTTTGATTTGCATTTCCGTGAGGGCTAACAATGTTTAGTATTTTTTTCATATGATTGTTGGCCATTTGTATTTCTTCTTTTGAGAAGTCTCCATTTATATTTTGTTGCCCATTTTTTGATTGAATACTTTGCTTTTCTGGTGTTTATTTTTTGAGATCTTTTTATGTTCTAGATATTAACTCCTTGTCTGATGTATAGCTGGCAAAGATTTTTCTCCTTTTCTCAAATGTATCTCCTCACTCTCATAATTGTGTTTTTGTTGTGCAGAGACATTCATTTAATGAAATCAATTAATGCAATCCAACTTTTCAGTTTTGTTATTGTTTTCCATCCTATTGACATCTTATTCAGAAAGTCCTTACATATGCCTATATCTGGAAGTGTTTTCTTTATATTTTCCTCTAGCAATTTCAAAGTTTTAGGTTTTACATTAAGGTATTTCATCTATTTTGAACTTATTTTCATACAAGGTGAGAGAGGGATCTACTTTCAGTCTTCTACGTGAAGATATCCAGTTGTCCCAGTACCATTTGTTGAAGAGGGTATTCTTTCTCCAATTTGTATTTTGACAACTTCATCAAATATGAGGTGGCTGTAGCTGCATGGACTTATTTCTGGATGCTCTATACTGTTCCATTGGTCTACACATTGGTTTTGTGCCAGTACTATGCAGGTTTTTTTTTAAATTTTATTATGGCTTTGTATTGTAATTTGAATCAAGAAATGTGATACCCCCTGCATTGTTCTTTCTGCTCAGATTTGCTTTAGCAATTTGGGGTCTTTTGTGCTTCCATATTAATTTTAGGATTTTTTTTCTATTGGAATTTTGATGGAGATTGCATTAAATCTGTAGACTGATTTTGAAAATATAGTCATTTTCACAATATTAAGACTTCTGATCCATAAGCATGGGAGATTTTATCATCTTCTGCTGTTTTCTTCAATTTCTTTCTTTAGGGTTTGAAAGTTTTCACTGTAGAGGTCTTTCACTTCCTTAGTTAGGTCTATTCTGAGGTATTTTATTTTTTGAAGCTATTGTGGAAGAGAATGTTTTGTATTTTCTTTCTCTGCCTGGACATTACTGGTATATAGAAAAGCTACTGGTTTTTATATTGTTGATTTTGTATCCTAATACTTTACTGAAAATGTTTATCAGCCCTAAGAGTTTTCTGGTGAAGTCTTAGGGTCTTTTAAGTATAGGATCATATCATCTGCAAATCGGGATAATTTGACTTCATCCTTTCCTATTTGGATCTCTTTCTCTTACCGTGTTATTGTGGCTAAAAGTTCAATTGTTATATTGAAAGCGGTGGAAATAGTGGAAATCTTTGTGTCGTTCCTGATTTTAGAGGAAATGCTTTCAGTTTTTTCCCATTTAGTATGATGTTGGCTGTAAGCTTTTCATGTATTGTCTTTATTACGGTGAGGTATGTTCCTTAAATTCCTTGTTTCCTCAAGGCTTTTCATCATAAAAGGATGTTGAACTTTGTTCAAAGCCTATTCTGCATCAATTGATAGGATCATTTTATTTCTGAGTCTATTTATATGTTCCATTGCATATATTGTCTTGTATATATCGAACCAGCCTTGCATCCTTAGAATGAAACCAACTTGATCATAGTGTATGATTTTTTAATGTGTTGTTTAGGTCAATTTGCAATTATTTTATTAAGGATTTTTGCATATAGGCTTATTAGAGAAATTGTTCTGTTGTTTTGCTTTTTGATGTATTTGGTTTTGATATCAGGGTAATACTGTCTTCATACAATGAGAGTAGTATTTTTCCTTCCATTTGTATTTTATGGAATAGTTTAAGGCGCCTTGATGTTAATTCTTTAAAGGTCTTCTAGAATTCAGCAGAGAATCCATATGTTTCTGGGCATTTCATTGTTGTAAGACTATTACTGCTTTGATCTCACTGCTCATTATATGTCGGTTTCAGTGGTTTATATCCTTTTGACTTAATTTTGGCAGGTATATGTGTCTAGGAATTTATCCATCTCATCTATTGTAATGTTTGCTTTTCATCTCTAATTTTCTTAACTTGAATCTTCTTTCTCTTTCCTTTGGTTGGTTGGGCTAAGAGTTCATTGATCTTATTTATCTATGCAAAGATCCAGCTCTTTATCAGTTCTTTTTATTATATTTTTAGTCTCCATTTCATTAATTTATTCTCTGATCTCTATTATTTCTTTCCTTCTACTGTTTTTGGGTTTGACTGTTCCCCTTTTTCTAAGAATGTGATGTGTATCATTAAGCTATGTGTTTGAACATGCTCTGATTTTTTTTTAATGTTGGCACTCATAGGTATAAATTTCCCTCTTAGAACCACTTTTGCTCTATCCCAAAGATTCTGATATGTTGTGTTTTCATTTTCATTTGATTCTAAGAATTTTTAAATTTCCTCTCTGATTTCTTCAAGTACTTACTGATTATTTAAGAGTATATTGTTCATTCTCCATATATTTGTATAGCTTCTGCAATTTATTTTGCTGTTCATTTCTAGTTTTAGTCCATTATTGTCTGATAAGATAATGAAATTATTTTGATTTTTCTGTATCTGCTAAGACTTGGTTTTTGACCTAAAATGTGATCTATTTTAGAGAAAGTTCCATGGGCTGCCAAGAAAAATGTGTATTCTGTAACTTTTTGATGGAACATTCTGATGATGTCTACTAGGTCCATTTGATCTATTGTTGTGTTTAACTCTGATGTTTCTTCATTGGTTTTTCTGTTTAGATGTTCTATCTACTGATTTGAGTGGGATTTTGAAGTCACCCACTATTATTATATCTGGACTTGTGTGTCCCTTTAAGTCCAGTAGTGTTTGTTTAAAAAAATAAAGTTAAGTGCATGGATATTCAGTCCATGTATATCTACAATTGTTATACCTTCTTGATCAACTTTTCCCTGTATTAAAAGTGACCTTCTTTGTCTCCTCAGAATAATTTTAACTTGAAGTCTACATTTTCAGATATAAGGATGGCTGCTCCCTTTTTTTCTTTTCTTTCACTTTTAGCTTCTAGGTGTCCTTGCCACTGAAATGTGTTTCTTGCAGACAATAAATTCTTGTATATTGTGTTTATTCCAGTCTGCTAATCTTTGTCTTTTAATTAGAGAGTTAATTCCACTTATATTTAGGTTGTTATTGAGATTGGTTTGCTGGTTTTTGTAACTGTATTGGGTGTTTTCCTGGTTGGATCATATATTATTCATTCTTTTCTTTCTTCCTTATATATATTCAGGGTTTGGTGGTTTTTTGTGAGATATGACTGGTTCTTTTCGGTACTATTTAGTTTGTCTATTCCTCCCATGAAATTTATTCTTTCCTGTGCTCTCATGGTAAAGACTATCTTTCTTCCTCTTGTATGTGTAGTATTCCTTTAAATATCTTCTGCAATACTGGCTTAGTGGTCATGTATTGCTTTAGAGTATGCATGTCTTTGAATACTTTTATTTCTTTATAAATTTTCATTGATAACTTTGGTAGATATAATGATCTTGATTGGTAATTACTTACTTTCAGGGCTTGAAATACATCATTCCATGCTTTTCTAGATTTTAGTGTTGGTGCTGAGAGGTCTGTTGTAATTCTGATGGATTTTCCTTTGTAGGTGAGTTGGTGTTTTTCTCTTGAAGCTTTTAATATTGTTTTTTGTTCTGTAGTCTTAGCATTTTAGTTATGTGTCATGGGAAGTTTCTTTTCAGGTTATGTCTATTTAGTGTTCTAAATGCCTCATGTGATTGGATGTCCATTTCTTTCCCCAGATTTGGGAAATTTTCTTCTATAATTTCACTGAGTAACTTTTCTATGCCTTTCATATTTTACCTCAGCTCCTTCCTCTACCCCACGGATTCTTAGGTTTCATCTCTTGATCATGTCCCAAAATTCTTGAAAATTGTCATGTTCTTTTATTCTTTTCTATGCTGATATCTGAATGTAGTTATCTCCTCAGTCTTGTTTTTCATGCCTGATATTCTATCTTCTTCTTGATTTACTCTACTGGTGATGCTTTCCACTATGTTTTTTAAATTTGGTTTGTTGAGTTTTTCATTTCCAACATTTCTATTTGTTTTTATTTTTTCAAAATCTCAATTTCTCTGCTGAATTTCTCATCCATTTGGCTGACTTTGTCTTCTACATTGGTGACTTTTTGACCTATGTCCTGTATTAATTTCCTTATTTTACTCATTTGTGTCCTATTTGATATCTTTAATCATTTATGCAAATAGATTTCTAAATTCATTGTCTGACAATTCTACTATTTTGGAATCTTTGGATTCAGTGATGAAAGAATCATGGTCTTTTGGCAGAGATGTGTTATCTTGCTTTTTCATGTTTCTTGTATTTTTGTGATTTGTGCCTCAATAGATGTGGAGATCACAATCTATGGTGCCACTCACAAAGAGGAAGATGAACCACTGTAACAGGTAAACTACCTACCAAACCAGGTATAGAAATACACTTAGAGTCACTTAAAGCCAACTGCTGCACGAACAATGCCCATAGAACAAAGAATGGCAATAATAATAGAGAGTAAGCTATTAAGTTACAACATATTTGTTGTTGTTGTTAGGTGCTGTCAAGTTGAGTTAGACTCATAGCAACCCTATGTATAGCAGATCAAAACACCTCCCAAGTTTTGTGCAAGGCACATGATCTCATTTATGTTTAGGCCCGTTGTTGTTGACACTGTGTCAATCCATCTGGTGGGGGGGTTCCCTTTTTGTTTTTTTGCTGACCTGCCACTCTCCTAAATATGATGTCTCTCTCTAGGGATTATTGTCTCCTGACTACATGCCCAAAATATGTTAGATGCGGTCTCACCATCTTTGCTTCAAAAGCACTCTGGTTGCACTTCTCCTAGGACAGATTTGTTGGTTCCTTTGGCAGTCCACGGTATATTCAATAGACATCTCCACCTCCACAATTCAAAAGCATCAATTCTTTTTTGTCTCCCTTGTTCAATGTCCAGCTTGCACAAACATATGATGCCACTGAAAATACCATGGCATGAGTCAGACACACCTTCATCTTCAATGTGACATCTTTGCTTTTCAATATTCTAAAGAAATCTTTTGCCACAGCTTTTCCTAGAGCAATGCGTCTTTTGATTTCTTGACTGCTCTTCCGCAGGTGTTGATTATAGAGACAAGCAAAGCAAAATCTTGGACAACCTCAATCTTTTCTCCATTTATTGTGAAGTTTCATATTTAGCGTGCAGTTATAAATAGTATTAGCCTGAAGAAAGATGAGGGGGCAAAGAAAAGAGAGAAGGATGCCTCAAGGGTGAAATAAAAGAAAGGATGAAGAAGAGTTAGAAAGGAAATGAATGTTAGAAAGAGGGAGGGAAAAAAGCAAAATATTTTTTTAAATGATGGCACAAGGTAAAAAGATATATAAACAGAATTAGGTAAATGTAAGCAGAGCAATAGGAAGTAGTAATTCTAACATTTAAAGTAATAATAGAAAAAAGAGTTACACAGGAAGAACAAGACAAAAAATACTAAAATAGGAAAAAAATTACATTAGCAAAAAGTTAAATGTGGAAATTAAAATTAACAATGAAAAGAGGGAAGAATAGGAAAAGAAAGGAAAAAAGAGAGCCATACTTACTTGCTCCCCTGCAAACTCAGCATCTCTGGAAGATGAGGCAGGAAGATCTTGAGCTCCAGGCCAAAGGCAGCCTATATAGTTCAATGTGATCCCATCTCCAAGCAAAAATAAGAAAACCCTGGGTGTATTGTACAGTGGCACAGCACTTACCCTATACAAAATCCTGAATCTAATCCCTAGCACAACAGAAGAAGGAAGAAAGAAAAGAAGGAAGGAAGGATGGAAGGAAGGAAGGAAGGAAGGAAGGAAGGAGAAAGGAAGGAGCAAGAGGAGGAGGAGGAGATAGTGAGGAGGAGGAGAAAGTGGGGGAGGAGGAGAAGGAGAACTGGAAGGGCTTCTTTCTGTCATCTCTAATATTGGAGTCTGTTAGGTGGAGGTGGTGGTCATTTGAGGATGGAGTCTTTTTATCTGACCATGGCTCAGAGTTGACAGTGTCTGTAGTTCTCATCAGGAGATGGAGTTGTCTCCTCTCCCTGGGAGGTAGGGCTTACTTCTGAGCAACTTTCCCACTCCTCTTGCTGCCTGAACCTCTCAGTGTGTCAGTGACACATCTCCTCTCATAACTGTAATTGCCTGCTGCAGCTGTGTAGTAGACTAGGGTTGTGGTATGTCACCCTCAGGCTCGCCACTGGTAATAATTTGTCATTTTCAGGACCCTGGAGTAGTTCAGTCTTATACAATACGTTCCTTCTCAAGATGGTACTGCATCACAGTCCTCCAAAACATGATGCATAGGAAAGAAAGGCACTTCTCCAGTGTTGAAACTCCCAGTCAGGAAGAGCCACTGAATCACCAAATCCCTGGAAGAGTTCAATGGCTTCAAAGACTGTGGGCCTGTCCTGTGGAATTGCTATTCTGATGGCATGGCTGGCCGGCTGACCTCTTTGGATGAGGGCTCTTATTTCCCTCTTTCATGAGAACACATGTCTGGAGATGTACCCTGTTGAATCCCTCTCATTACCTCCGTTCTGCAAGCTAGGCCATCTCACAATGTCCTCTGTAGTTTCTCTGCTTTTCCAGATCTTTCTTTGGAAGAGTTGACTCTTTCCTGTTCTAATTTTTTGTTTTACCATGTCACATGGAGACTGCTTTAATCTGCCATCCTCAGCCTTGAAGTCTCAGCCTGGTTTTGAATCTTGAATGGAAACTGTGCTTAGTATGGATTTTCTCTTACGTAGGCTAAGGTATAACCTCCATGTTCTTCAGTTATACATTGAAGTGGTGTGCTTGGTTTCATATTATAGTGCATGGACACCTCCAAGGAGGTATTATGACAACAGATATTCCTGGTGAAATGTCCCTAGAGTTTATAATATTACTCATATTTTTCTTGAGCTCAGAAGGTTTCCAACCACACAAGGAATATGTTCTTCTGTCCTCCAAGCTTCTGGTGGTTTGCAGTACGGTAGTGTAAGTACTAGCATACTAATGAGGCCATTGTCAGTGCTCTACTTTACTAATTATGGGGACAAGGCTGGACTGAGCTTCAATAGTGCTAAAGGAAAACACATCAAGTGGCCTTGGCAAGTTTCTGGGGGCAACCCAACTTGTATGAGAGCTGTAGTTTTCTAGACCTATTGAAGGTCAAAAGCAAATTAGCAGAGTGGATTATTCTTCCATTTTCCCACAGTTGGAATTTGTGAAAAAAATCACATATTAAAATGTAAATGTAGTCAAACTATTCTTATATTTCTAAGGCTTTCTTATTGATAATATATTTCCTATTGATGATGTCCTATGGAAGTGTTAAGGATGTTAAACAGAATGTCCCCAGTATTTAGTACCAGAAATGATTTCAATTAAATCAATGCATTGGGCTGGGATTTAGCTCAGTGGGTAGAACGCTGCGCTGCAGTCTCTGAGGCCCCGAATTCAATTCCCAGCACCACAAAAATGGGAGAAGGACCTGGCAATCCACTCCCAAGGCAATCCCGAAGCACTCAGCCATTGAAAACCCTATGAGGGTCGCTATGAGTCGGATACTGACTCAACGGCACTTAACAACAACAACAACAAATCAATGCATTAACTCATGATGATCAGACACCGTTTAGTCACTAGTGATTAAAATGAAAATATAAAATTGCGTTAACATTAATTTCTTTCAGCTTCCAGAAAATATTCACATTTTTCCTATTTATGAGTCAAGTTTCTAAGAGACAGTTCAATCTCCATAGAGGCCCTGAGTTCAATCCCCAGCACCACAAAAAAGGGAGAAGGACCTGGCAGCCCACTCTCAAAACAATCCCAAAACAATCAGCCACTGAGAACCTTATGAATAGCAGAGAAGCACTGACATAGTTCCAGTATGACATAGTGTCCATACATAGGGTTGCTTTAGTGTTGGACCTGACTCCACAGCACCTAAGAACAATATCACCATAGAGACACACATACATATACCTAAATATTTTAAGATAGGTAGGACCATGCATATTTATGTTTATATGCCTTACTAAGAACTCCAAAAGTTCCCATGTCATAGTCTAGCTTCTTTGTAATCCCAAAACTCAAGCTGCATTAATGTTACACTCACCATTCCATACCTGTGTCCAAGAAGGCTGATGAGGAAGGGAACTAAAGAAACACACTTGAGGCCTTCGATAATATAATGGATGGTGTTTCCTGCTCCAAAGAACTCTAAACACACTAATTTTTCACTTAGGATGTCATCGGTTTAAATTAATGTAATTTGGGCAGAATTCGTATTCTGTAAGCACTTTCTACTCACCACATGGATGCTATTTCATTTAGTTCTATGGATACCAATAGAAATTGTCCTGCTCAGTGAACTGAAATGTGGTGACATATGAAAGGCATAATTCTATTATGATCAACAAATGAGCAGAAAGTCTTTATGAACACAAGTTGCAAGAACGTTTCTCTCTAAACCTATAAGAAGCACAGAACTGTTCTCAGTCATGTTTATGGATGCAACTAAGTTCATCTGCCTGCATAGGAGTCATAGTTGCTGATTTGTAGCACTTTCACTGTTTATAATTCACCCATATACAACTACTAATTAGCTACTGTTGGTAAACTTAAATGTGTGCATGAGTCAATGCCTTGCTGATATAGTTCCTTTATTTGCTGATTTCCATAGTTACTGACATACCAGAAAAAAAAATGACTTCTTTTCCAAGAAGCTAAGTGTTCATCAGCTAGAGGAAATAATGGGAAAAGCCAGTTTAATAATAAATGCAGTTGCCTATTAGAGAACTAGCTTATCTAGATAAATAGAAATGTTCCACATATCTGTATCTATGCCATTGGATTAATGCCTGAAATAACTCAATTTTAAATTATTTCCTTGAGGCTTTAGTTTAAGGAAGAAACTTTGAATCAAATGTCCAATTTTATTTTCCTCCCCCCTTACTTGCTAAAGATGAGGAAAGGACTTGGCAATCCAATCCTGAGGTAATCCTGAAACAATTGATCATTGAAAACCCTATGAGGGTCACTATCAGTTGGACACTACTTGAAGGCACCTAATAACAACAACAACAACAACAACAACAACTTACTCAAGAGCACAGATTATGTTCCACATTGCATTATATTTAAGTAAAAATTTGATTATTTTCAGTCTTATTTGCACCTAAAGGTGGCCACAGTACTTCTTTTTAGCCAATGGGGTAGAAATGGATATCTGCTGAAGTTTTCTGAGAAAGCTTTTGATTACTGATAAAGGAAGGTATTTGTGGTGGTCATTCTCTTGCTCTTCTTTTCTTCTTCAAAGAAACCCTACATTGGGATTTGAGACTGCCATCTTCAATAATATGGGAAAGCCCCAAATACTGCAGATTTATCAGAACTGCAGCAAGAAGCTATTGAAGCAAGAGCTAAATGTTCCTATATCCAACCTTCCCAATTTGTAAGAAATACTCTTATTTGGCAATGACGACAAAATGACTGACTGCAGCCATACCACTGTGGCATCTGATCCCACCAGATCTTGGAAGCTAAGCAGTTAGTACATGGACGGAAGACTATTTGGGAACATTAGGTCCTGTAGGCTTGGGAGAAGAACCTAGCAGCCCACTCCCAAAAAACAACCAGCCATTGGAAACCCTATGAATAGAAGAGAAGCACTAACAATACTGTTTCACTTGTTGTATGTAGGGTGGCTGTGAATCAGACACCAACTAGATTATTCTGTTACTTTTAACTGTACATATTGAACAGAAAAATGGACTTGACTTTCTCCCACACTGTTGAAAAGCACTATGCAATCTCTAATGACCAGAGGAAAGAAGTCAACAGCAGTCAAGATAACCAGAAAAACAACCTCTGAATTCCACTTATCTTAGACCCATTACAATTACATAAACATCCAACTTACATTTTTCAGTTGAGGTTTATTACACACATTGCATATCCATAGACTGTTTACTTAATATTTGAAAGCTATAATTAACCTCTCTTTCTAAGTAGAGCAAACTAAGGATCAGAGAGGACAAGCAATGTTTTAAGGATACAGCTAACAATTGCCTAAGACTCAACATCAAATTTTCTGATGCCAACTAGTTTTTATAATATACTGCTCCTGGCAGTAGAAGCATTAGATAAGAATTACAAAGAGAATATGATTCAAACTTCAGGACTAGAAGTACAAAATTTTGCATATTCTGAACCGTAAATAAGTTACATGTAAGACAGGCTGAAATAAGAGAGTTGGATCTAGAAGTGTGTGTGTGTGTGTGTGTGTGTGTGTGTGTGTGTGTGTGTGTGTGCATGTGTGTGCGTGCACATGCGTGCGCACACACACATATTCATGTGTATAAGAGGTATACAACAGGCTTCTTAAATTAGAGCTCTGGGATGTTACTATGAGTCTTAGTTGTTTTATTCTCTAACTTTCAAGCAGTGTGACCTCCTCTGTGTGTGAACTTCCTGGTCACTGAAACACCGCTGAAAAATCTATTGCCTCTCCATCTCAATCATAACTTGAGCTGAAAATGTGCTCTATGTGTTCATGCCATCTATATTATGTCTTTCTTTTCTTTTTGACTATTATTTGTTATTGGAGAAGTTAACTGCATTCCTGAATTCTGGAAAACAGTTTGAAGGGCCAGTTTATATCAATGGGATAAATAAATCAAATGGAGGAGAATCTTAGAATTTTCTAGTATTTGTGTCCAAAATTGAGAGTATTTATCATGAGCAGCAGTCAGGTGCTATAAGTAGACACTTCTGTTATGCCCAGAAGGTGTTTAAATTATGATTCCAGGTTTAAAATACGTGTACTTTCCCCAGAAACAAAGACTGGTTTAAGTGTCAGTATGATGTATCAATCCAATGGATCTTACACAAACAAATCATTAGAAGCCATGCTATTTATGACCGTTTGTTCATTTTTAGTACACACCTCACACTCATAGTCAGGTTTAATGACCCTCAGCTGCATATCCAAAACTAGCCCTCCTTAGGTACTGTCATGCCAGAAATGTACCATTAGCTATTTGGGTCATTATGTGTCACCTTCTTTCTCTGTAGAAGAGCTGTGCCATCTTATAACTCTTTGTATCTTGGTATAAGTTTCCCCACAGTGTCTTGTACAATGTAGGTCCTAAGTAATAAGAGAAAGTCCCAACAGGAAAATTGAAAAGTAGAAAGGTAGAAACAAAGATCCACTGCAGACTTCAAATACTTTTGCCTAAGGTTAACTCAGGCTAGGAAGAAACACAAAAGTAGTTCACTGAGCCATTCCAGCCTTGTATTTTGCCTGAGGCAGAGCAAGATACAGTTTTTTCCTTTTACAGTCAGTGACCTTTGTGTCTCTAGCATTGACCTGAAGGCATTAAAAGGCTGTCAAGGATGGTGTTTCTCTTGTAGAGTCATATTCTTTGAAAAAAAAATGGAGAATGCCTGAAGGGAAGGTGATGAGAATGAAGAGTACACAGCTTCAACACAGGCAAATATCTTGGTGGCAGACATCACCCTCTCAAATTTTTCAGTGCCACTTGGAGTCCCCTTGGCCCATTTCCTAACCTAAAAGACAAGCCATTGTGCTGGAAGAGAAGGAGTGCTACAGGGCATTAGCTAAATCCCAGCTTGAATGTTTAACCACTTAGAGGGCTTATAAAGAGCACTTCATTTACTACAAAGAAACACATTAACAATGCAATTCTGTTGGTGATATCATCCCAAATCTGGTTAGAAGTAGATAGGAAACCCTTCTTCCATTCCTGCATGAAGTCATTTATATAGTCCTGTATCTGCTGAGGGCTGGGATTTAGCTCAGTAGTTAGAATGCTGCACTGCAGTCTCTGAGGTCTCAAGTTCAATTCCCAGTACCACAAAAATGGGAGAAGGGCCTGGCAATCCACTCCCAAGGCAATCCCGAAACAGTCAGCCATTGAAAACCCAATGAGGGTCACTATGAGTTGGATACTGACCTGATGGCACCTAACAACAACAACATATCTGCTGAAGAGAGGTCATGTTACTACCCAGAAGTGATCACATGCCAAGGAAATAAGTCAAAAATAGGCAAAATGTACCAGATCTTATGCATCATTTAATGAGTGGTGTGTGGATCTAATTTGGACCACAATTTGGTATGAATATTTAAAATGACTTCCCTCCAACAGAATAAAAAATATTGCATCAATGATACCTTCATTAATGCACAAAATAAACTGACCATTTCACTCACTATATATGAAACATGGCTTATACATTATTGGTTAAAAATGCTAACACTAGACTAAATCTTTTTACCACTTTCTTGTCCCCTAAGCCATTATTTTTGTCTACATTGTCTCCTTCCTTCTAATAAATCCTGCCCTTAAGGTGCAAGAATTTATTTTAAGATCAAATTTGACATCGTTACAGCTGCATGAAGTCATACAAGTGATGTATCCTCATGGAATTATTGTAAACCTCAGACAGCAACATATATGTGAGGTGTTTTATAAAATGGAAGCATTATGCAAATATGAGTAGTTAATATTGCAACTAACTTCTGTACCTATGTGGAGTGGTTGTTAGGTAACAGGCAATGTCTAAGTGCTTTGCATATATTATCTTGCTTAATATAATCTGAACAACAATCCTCTTGGGTGAGTACTATCCAAATCATCCACAAGGGGAAAATGAGACATAGGAGGGCTAAGTAACTTGGCCAGCACTACACAGCTACAGAGTGATGAAAAGGTAAAATCCAATTCCAGACCAATATAACATAATAAAAATAGATGACATTTCTCATTAGTTGCTCTTTGGCATTACCATAATCACTGTTACCTTTTAAAAGTGTGGCAAACAGGTAAAGTATTTCACCAAAAGGAGGCTTCAGGAGAAAAATTCTGTGCTGATTTAGTAATGGAGAGTGGATCTGTTTTCTGATTTATCTGTAAAATTAGAGTCTATCAGCACACACCCTGAGGGTGTCAGCCTTGAACCCCTGTGTGCTAACGCAGAGCTGGAAATGATGACAAGCCATCTCCAATCTCAGAATACCCTACCCCCAAATACTCCACAATACCTTTTAGTTAAAGATCAAGCAATAATTTACATTTCTCTAAGCCTTATCAATACAATTATTCTCTTTAACCAATAACTCGCTTTTCTTAGTCTGTTCTATATAATTACAGCTGGGGGGTTGTGGGTGTGTATCTCAGTGGTAGAATGCTCGCCTAGAATGTGCAAGGCCCTAGATTTGATCCCCAGCACTGCAAAGAAGAAAAAGAGTTTTCTACAATTACCTCCCCTCTTCCAATATATCTGCTTGTGATAAATGTAAAATAAGCATAAAATCACAAATGGTAAATTCTTCATTTGGCTTACCATGTCCAAGACCTATTAGCCATGCCTACCTTTATTCTTTCTTTCTTTCTTTCTTTCTTTCTTTTTTCTTTCTTTCCTTTTGTACTGAGGAGTTGAACCTAGGGCCCAGCACATACTTTGTAAGGGCTGTGCGATTGAGCTACACCCCCAGCCCATTTTTTTAAATTTTTTATTTTGAGTCAAGTTCTCACTAAATTATGCAGGCTGCCTCTGACCTTGAACCTGCGATCCTCCAGCCTCCACCTACAGAGTCACTGAGATTACATGTATGCACCCCTGTGCCCAGCTCCTGCCTACCTTTCTGACATTGCCTGCAACCACACTTCCTTGCTGCTGACTGCCCTCAGTACCTGCCCTTCTTTCTCTTGTTCAAATGCACCAACCTCCCTCTGGCTTTAGGACCTTTGTGTCTATACTCATGCTGCCTTGATGGCCATCCCCTGATCACCCAGGTCTCAATTACGGTATTTTCTCTGAGAGACCTTCTCTGAATACCCAGTCTAACCACATGTGAACTTACACATCACCTTATTTTTATTGTTTTTCTTTATAGACTTTATTATTACCTGAAGCTCGCTATCCATTGTCTGTTCACCAGAATACCATTTATCTTTTCCTATGGAAAATAAGCTTTTTGAGAGCAGTGTTTCATTGCCATTATATTTTCCACAGGTAGTTTCTAGCTAAAACAATGCTTGATAATTTTAGTGGCCAATAAATATTTGTAAAATGAAGTAACAAGCTGGTTCAATTTCTACACGAAAGAGCAATAATTTTCCTGAATTATTGTAGTGTGAGTTTGGCCATATGCAATGTTACATTGTGGGGGGGTTAATTGGGAAATTACAATAATTTCTGTTTCTCAGTTAGTTTTGCCTACGAAAGGTGTAGAGCCAAGGCTTCAGTATTCAATTGCAATGTGTTGCATTAAAGGAAGATTAGTGTTTGAGAACTATCAGCAAATATCCCATTATCACTCCTTTAATAAATCTCAAAATAAAATTCTACAAAACAAAAGAAATAAAAATTTATAGCATGACCTATAGGGCAAAAAGTTTTAAGGAATACTATATTAAACCCATGTTAAAACAACCATGCTTAATAACTTGAAAAATAAAAGTCTTGAAGATGCTCCAAAATCATACCATGCTTGTTACATCTGTCACTCTTAGGTAAAGAAGAAAGACTAGCCTGTAGTGTCAGATTCAAGTTTTACCCTGAAATTGGAAGGAAAAAACACGTTGGTTGGGATGATAGAGAGTTTCAAACAACATTCAAAGAGTTTGATAAAAAAGTTTATGGCAACTAAATAGGCTGAAGAAAAAGGGAAAGAAGAATGTGAAGTCAGAGACAGCGGGGAGAAAAATCAACACTAAGTTATAGTCAAAATGAATAGTAAATAATGTGAGTAACAATGCTTGAGCCCCCCCCCCAGAACAATACAGAGAAAAAAGGAAATTTGTTACAAGCGAATCTAATAATTGATGTTGCTGGGAACTTTTCTTTATACTTTGTGTCACCATCACCTTTTCAACCTCTAGAAGGAAGAATGTAATCATCATGGATTATTTTAAACAGAATCCTGCTAGAATATATCTTTGAGGTGGTCATACCTCAAATTCCTCTCAGCTCTATGATTGCACAGCATTTTGAAATATCTAATCTCTGCAAAACCAAAGCCAAAAATGAAATATTTCATAGTTTCATCATCTCTCTCAAAAAGTAATCACAGGGCATCAACAGGGCAATTAAATTTCATGCATTCAGGCTCATGCATACAGATTCACACCCCAGAAATCTATGTGCAGATCAAGACTCTGGTAAATGTTACAGGTAGTGGCCTGAGAAGGATGTATAATAATACTTCCAATTGCTTGCTTTTAAGTATTAGCTTGTCTTATAATTTCAAAGGATTTTCAAAGCAAAATTTGGCTGTGATATAGGGTAAAATGTTCCTTTTCTGAGAAGAAGGCTTTGCCAGATTTGTGAATAGCACACTAAATATACCTTGGCATCTGTTGTTTATTTTGAAAGATGAGGTTTCTGATACTTGTCCCTTATCTACCTCTCAAAGACCATGAGAGAGTAAATGAAGTCCCTAAAGTTCTCTTTAGCTACTGGCGGCATTACAAATGTGAGGCACTATGTAATTTGGTCCGTTACGATTGCTAATCCTCATCGGCTGTACAAGATGTAAAATGAGTTCCCATTACATTGGAGGCCCCTTGGCAGCCCAGAGAGCCATCTGGTTGCTTACCTTGAGTGAAAAATTGGATATGGAGCTGAAAGGGAAAAGGGCCCCTGGAGGAAGGAATGACCTGGGAGTCTGCCCAAGCCTGTGAGGCATTTGTACCCTTGTGCTCTTCTGGGAGCCTCCTCTGGACAGTAACAATGCAGGGAAGCAAATGAAGAAGACCACATTACCCGAGGGATCAGTATACCAAAAGGAAAGAAGGAATTGAGAGACAGTATCTATAAAAGGCACCTGATCTAGTGTGAAGAAGAAAGATTTAAAAGGGATTCATTCAAAAGAGATCTTTTAAGCAATGAAATTAAAAACAAACAAAAGCAAAAGCAACAACCAAAAAAAAAAAAAAAAAAAACAACCCTGCCTACTTTGTCATAAGCCAAAAATCTATGGGTGCAGTGGTGGGAAATGTAGACCTTTACTTATTTTCCTAGGATTTTCTCAATAATTAACAATTCCTTTAAAATCTACTATTAAAATTTTAATTTAAAAATAATTTTGGCTAAGGCTGCTAAACTAATGTGGATGTTTGTGTACCCTTTCCTGATCCCACCAATTTGCTGGTTTGCCATCTTTTTTCTCTTTCTGATTGAGTTATATAATTTAATTTAATGTTGTATATATCATTGCATATATTAAATATATATATATATATATATATATATATATATATATATATATATATATATATATATATATCCTTATTGGAATCTAAGCAAGGTTGGGCCTCTTTAGTCCTTGGATAGGAGACCACCTGAGAATACTGGATATGTCAGCTTGGGAGAAGGACCCAGCAGCTCACTCCTGTAACAATCAGCCATCTGAAACCCTATGAATAGCAGAGAAGCACTGACATAGTTCCCAACATGGCACAGTGTCAGGGAGTATTTTCTTCTGTTGTACATGAGGTCGCTATGAGTTGGACTCAACTGGCCAGTACCTAACAACTATACACATGCATATGCATATTTCAAATTCAGGGAAATTAACATTGATACAATTCTTTTCTAATATACCACCAATATTCAAATTTTGTCAAATGACCCATTTATACATTTCATAACTTTTTGTTTTCCTTCCAGTATAAGATCCATTAGTTCTTGGTCACTCATTAAATTTAGTTGTCGTATCTAAGGTTTCTTCTCAGTTCCATTCGGGTAATACATGCCTGGTTGGAATATGAAATGAACAATATGTACTTTTTGGGGTGTCTTGTCTGAATGTACCTTGTCCATCTGTCACTCATTGACATGTTAAGTAGGATTGCCAGGTCAAAGTGTTACCAAATTTCTCCACTCAGCAGTAACTATTTTTCTCCCTTGCAACTAACAAGCAATTTGTGAGAAAAGAGTTTGGGATTATCAGATATTCTGCTTCTCATCAAACTTTTTAGACTGAGTATCCTTTGATGATTCTTGCCTAAAAATAGTTGTTATGTCATGGTTGCAAAATAGTGTTGTTTTCCAAATCCACTATTCTTCCTCCATTTATCAACTGGGATTGTATTATTAGGAAGAGACTTTCCTGTTCATTTGTTTATTTACTAATTACTTATCAGTGTACAAGCAGGGCCCCTATTGTATTCACTAGGTAATAATCCATTACATTCTGATTTTTGAAGTTGAAGTTGGCTTAGATTGCTACAATGGGATACTCTTCAAACTGGATCCTACGTTTTAATTAACATTCCTCTTTTTCTTTCCTTTTTTCATCACTTTTTTGCTCATCTTTTTTTTCTATTTTCTTTATTACCATATTCTCTCTCATTTCCTTTCCTTTTAGTTTCATTTTCTCTTTTCTTATCTTTCCTATTTTCTTTTTCTTTTCCTTTTTAGTGCTTCCAAAGCAACAGGATATTCCAGGATCATCTTATATCTTCCCAGGGCCCACCCTTGGCATTAATCATATCTTCCATGGATCCTGGTTCCTTTTAGTGAGGAATATCATTTAGAAACTATCATATGGACTTTAAGTATGTTCAGTAATTCTGTGCTGTTGTTGCTTCTTGTCATTTCAATGAACATGGGAAACATATGTTGCTCTTGATATTTGCAATCCCAATCTGACCACACAGGCCTATTATTTGCCTTCTTTCATTAAAAATTCCCTCTTACTGCAGTGAAAATCCTAGTTTCCACTTACATCACTACACTTACCTATTTGCTCAGTCCTGCAGCGCAAAGTGTTTTTCACAATAATTATATCCATGCCACTGTCAAAAACAAAAACTAACCCAAAACAGTCAGCCATTGAAAATCCTATGAGGGTCGCTATGAGTCAGATACCAACGCGACGGCACCTAACAAACAATTTATAAGGACTTTAAGTTTTGTTCAGAGTTTTTCTTTCTAGATTAAAGGGATAGAGCCAACATGCTGACTTCAAAACACAGTTCCAGGTACTTGTTATGGACTTAAATGTTGTACTACCCCAAATTCAGGTGTTGAAGCCCTAACTTTATTGCCTCAGTATGGTGGTATTGGAAGATCGGGCCTTTGAGAAGTAATTAGGTTTCAATGGGGCCATGAGATTGGGTCCTCATAAGATTAGTAGCTTTATGAAAATAAATCAAAGAGCTTGCTCATTTTTTCTGTCTTGTTCTGTCATGTGAGGTCGTAACAATAAGATGGCTGTCTATAATCCAAGAGAACAGTCACAGAACCAAATTCCTTGGCACTGTGATCTTGGACTTTTAAGACTGTGGAACTGTGAGAAATAACTATTGCTTAAGCCATCCAGATTTTAGTAATGCAATAACTCAGAATGAGAGTCTGCCATGCCAGAGGGACCAGACACATGATTAAATTGTTGGAGCTCAAGATGTAGGGGGTAAGAGGCTAAAGAAGGAGTTTAATCACACTGGCAATAATCCAATTAAGCATGCCTATGTAATGAAGCTTCAATAAATACTCTAAAATGAAAGCTCAGGTGGACATCCCTGTTCAGAAACAGTCCATGAATATTACCACATATCAGAACTTGGAAGATAATATGCCTCTGAGGACAATGTAAACTTTGCATTTTGAACCATCTCAGATTCTACCCTATGCATCTTTTTCTTTGGTTCTAAGTTATCTTAATTTTGCTATAATAAAACTACCGTCATAAATATAGCACTTTCCTCAGTTCTGTGACTCATTCTCATGAGATGTCACACCAGAGGTTGGTCATGGAAATCCCCAAACTGGTAGCTCCCTAATATGAAGGGAAGCTAATCCTAAAGACTCATGAATATGTATCTGGTATTTAAGAAAAGTCAATGTAGTGGGGACTGTCCACTCAGGCTGTGAAGTTTGTCTCTGCTTATGCATAAAAATGACTTAAAATATGATCATTAATTTCATTCTCTGTGTCAAAAAAGTGTCAATTCCATGATCCTATGCCATTTTCTATTTTGAGTGTTATTTTCTCAATTTCTGGATTCATTTGCAAACCAAGGCAACCAACATATTGAAATATAGTATGTACACACATTTGCAAATAAAGACAATGGAGTGCCATAAAGCATAATCTTGCTCATGAAGATGCAAATGCAACCTCAACAATGGGACAAAGTTGAGATGAAAAGGACTTTGCTTCCAAATTATGCTGCAAGTCTATGAATGAATGAGAATGGCAAAATAAATGCCTTTCAAGCAAGCAATTCTCTGCGTATGTCTATTAAATGATATCACCTTTGCTCTTCTAAGATTATGGACCCTTAATTATTCCTGTCTTTAAAGCAAGTGTCCATTCACTGACTAGTTATAACCTGTCTGTGTTAAACAGAAACCAAGACTATACTGTTCTTCAAAATTACCTTGCAGTGAAAAGTTAGTAGATGAAAAGAGAGAGGTTTCCTTTTTCTCCAAGCAATTCAAAACCTGAAAATTAGATGTCAACGTTCACTCAGATCTGTTTCTGTTTGCTGTAGTGAAGTAATTGCTAAATAAAAATAAATAAATAAATAAATAATAATCCAATATATGTTTTATTCACTGTCTCATATCTTTTCTGTACATCACCCAAGTAGAGAAATAAAGCATAAAGTGAGAATATATACTGGATTGTGGGTTGTAGCTGCACAAGAAAAGTCCCCTTGCTAACAATGGCCCCCCTATTCCAGTGTCTGCCCCAAAGCAAACCTTCCTGAGCTGATTCCCAGTGGGATCCCTCAGGTGGGGCACATGTGAGAGGTTGTAGGGTCGCAGAAATCAGCATTAGTTAAAAAAAAGGAGCAAAATATAGGAGAAATGTTGTTGAATTTTACAAGAAGTTTTCTCAAAAACATTATTTTCCTTAATAAGACTATAGTTACTGCAAGGTTTATGCAAATTGTTTCTAATTACTAACCCTTTTCAGGTTAATGGCATTTTCTAGGAATAGGAATGAAGAAGATGAATGGCCAGCCAGCATACAACCTGTGCTTTCCTGAAATTTAATCTTTCATTTTCTTTCCCCCTTATTATACAACATTTATTGAATTTTTACTATCATTTGGTGTCTCAAAGGGTATCTATCACATTAATATTCTTTCATGAGATATTCTGTGTGTGGACACACACAGAAAAAAAAGCATGGGGATTAGGATATATATATATATATATATATATATATATATATATATATATTTATTTATATATACATATACACATACATATACATATATATGCTGGAGGTTACCCAGGGCACTCCAATCTCTTCACCCTTTTTATGAGATAGGGTCTTGCTAAGTTACACAAGCTGCCTCTAGCCTGGAACTGGTAGTACAGGCTTGCACCACAATACCTAGCCATTCACACTTATTTTAAAACAAAGAATTCCTGGCCTACCTAGAAGAAATAATACAAGTAGAAAAAACAAATAACAGTCTTGTTAGGTAGCTCTGAAACCAGAGACTTAAAGGCAGGCATCAAGTCAATCTTATACACTATTTATGCTCAGTGTCCCATAAAGTGGCTGGAATACATTAGGATCTCTGTGATTACTTGTGGAATGAATGCATGAATGGGTAAAGGACATTCAGCATGTTTTAAAGGAAGGACAGGACACAGACAATAGATAGCAAAAAATCAGTCTTACCTAACATAAAGCTATTATGCATCTCTTTCCATAGTAGTTGAAGCAGCAACTACTTCCCAGGAGCCACGTTATATTAAAGGGCATTTATAGTCACTAATAAATTTAAGACCTCTTATCACAGACCTTAGGAGGAAGATATGAAGACAGTCTCTTACATAAATATCTTTATGTAGATTGACAAGGCTGATTGAGAGGTTTGTTATTTTCCCAGTGTTCTTATCCAAGAGTGATGCTGTGCCCCCTGAGACTCATTAAACTCACCATTCACTACTCACTTCTGTTAACTCAAATGGGAGCAAATGACTGAGCCAGAAGATACTTGAAATGTACCTTGGATGACTTTGACCTTGAGCAAGTCATTTCCTAATTCCGGGCATCATTTTCTTTATTTTCAGGAGAGCATTGCTGCCAATAGCATTTATAGTCCATTTGAGAACCTCAAGTCTATGATTTTGCTAGAGTATAAAAGCTCAATCTGAGTGGAATTAAGGCAAAAGTAGCTACTTTTCAACTACCTAAATAAAAGCACAACATAGACAAATGGTGGTTACCAGAGGCTGGGGGGAAGGAGAAATGGTGATTGTTGTTGTTGTCAGGTGCCATCGAGTCTTATCTGACTCTTAGTGACCTTTATAGGGTTTTCAGTGGTTGATTGTTTTGGGATTGCTTTGGGAGTGGATTGTCATGTCTTTCTCCCATTTTTGTGGTGCTGGGAATCAAACTTGGGACCTCAGAGACTGCAGACCAGTGCTCTACCAATTGAACTAAATCCCAGTCTGGAGAAATGGTAGCTATTCCTTAATAAGTATAGAATTTCACTTTTGTAAGATGAAAATGTTCTGGAGATCTGTTGTATAGCAAAATAAAGGTACTTAACACTACTAAATTTTATACTTAAAATGGTTAAGATAGTAAATCATATGTCATATAGTTTTCAACTAAAATTTTTAAAAAATTAAAGTATTTTTAAAGACCAACAGAACATATAATATAGTTACCTGACCCATGGAATTGAAGTCTGTTAAAGATCCAGATAGACTACTGGTTTTAGAAATCAAGCAGGAAACAGACCCTTACACTTTCTTCCTATAAGTGCTAGAAAGCATTTAAAGATTGAGTAGCACTTAGCTTGTTAGACTATCAAATGCATCCTGGAAACATAACTCCAGTGTCTCCTTTTTCAAGGACTCCTTCCATCTGACTCCTTTGAAGGAGGCATGGACAATCCCCGTGAATAATGCTCTTCTCATCATCCACTCCAGTGGCCTCCATAGCCATGAAGGGCAATGTGTCCGTTTATAATTCCCTTGTGACAACTGGACTCCCATGTGTGAAACAAGCTGAAACTCAATTAAAGAAGATGTGGTGCCTGCAATCTTTCATTAAGTCCTTTGGCAAGAAAATACAGCTGTAGACACTTCTTTTCTGATTCCCTAGAAGCACCTTCTGAGTTTTAATTCTAAACGAGCACTGATTTAGGGGCTTCTCCAAGCTCTTCTCCTGAAAAATAACTTCTTGGATTGAAATTTAGAGAATGTCAATAAGCAATATCATGCTCTTGCAGGAAGATGAAGAGAAATGTATCTGATTGCATTTCCTATCAATACCATAAAGGAAAAGAGGGGCAGGAAGGAGGTGGTAAGTTTGACAGTAATAGTTTTCAGCAGGTTTGACAAGCCAAAAAACTTCATCCACTCATCACACTTTTCCCTCACTGCTGATTTTAAATGCAAACCCCTTACTTCAAGCCTGACTGACTTCTCTCTTGATTCAGAGTAATTGGGATCCTCAGAGGCTTCTCAAAAGGGAGCATTAGCTGGTGTCTCATCTGGCTGTGCTAACTCTAGGTAGTGATGTGGTGTATATGCCATATCTTTGGGAATCACACTGGGGACTGAGAGTGTTGGGCTGCTGAAACCCAAAAAGCCCACAATGGGGCAAATTAGATTACTATCCTCTCCTCTTGTACCTAGATCATCACCCATTTCGATTACATTATGTAGTAGAAACTGCAATACAGTCTGAAATCTTAGAGTTCAAAACAATCGTGAAATATTTCTATCACCTCCAAACATGCTGCATGCATTGATATATGAAAGTATTAAATGCACATCGCAATCACATTGATTACTGTTTGTCATGATTACAGATGGCCTGGTAGAAGTCTAGGATTTTCATGAGCCAGTATGGATTTCATGTTCTACTTTTGGTCTGAGAGACAGTTGTAGCTCCTTTCAAAAGAGATTGATTCCAACAAGTCTGAAATTTTCAAGTCAGCTTATTTCCCTTTGGATGGGGATCTTCTTATTAAATGGAAAAAGCCCAAGAATCCAGATCTTTATGGTAATGTAGAGAGAAGAAAAAAATAATTTTCTAGGGAAGCTGATTTATTAGAGAGTTAGCATAGATAATTCAGACCTTTTTCATCAACAGCTTTCAATATCCAGCTGGTTCAGCTCTTCTTTTACATGGCCTGTTTAAAATATTAAGAGAAATGTTACTTACAATAATCCTGCAGTTTCAAGAACATATTTTGAGCTTAGCAGAATGCTTTTCTTTTTATCTTCAGCTGTCTAATCAAGTATTTCAACAATATTATTTATATGAGTATCATTATGTGGGTCTGATGAAGAAAATTTTGTAGGTGTGAAAAATCACCCCTTTTGTGTTTAGCTAATAACACTAAAAGTCAAGACCCTTTGCACCGCCAGACTGTTGTGATTGCCCTCTCTCGCCACTTTTTCCTCCTTTTTTATAAATACTCTAGTAGAATTGACTAATATGTACTAGTCTCTGACAGGGTTTATGTAAGCCTGAATTTTGAGTATGTTTCAGAGCCAAGGAAAGGATTAATGATAAACTAAGCTGTTATGTTGCAGTCATATGACTGCATAGATGTACAACTGCATATCTTTCTTCAAAGAAATAGTGTATGAAGAAGATGGTGTAAACTTTCATTTTTTCCAGGATGCTGGGTACATTTAACTTTGAGCAGAAGCCAGTGATCCTTAAATTATCTGCATGGCCCTGGCCCTACTGAGCTCTAAGTAGTATAAAAAGAAAGAGTTTTGTATTTGGGGCGCAATTACCACAACAATCAATACATTCAGGGGCTGTTCTTTTCCTTTTGGGGAATAAAAAAGGATATGGAAGCATCTGAGTGAAGCCTAGGCTTAGAAAACCAGTATCAGTCAGATTTGTCTTATGGCTTTTGGGCAAAGCTTATGTACCTTTGTACTTTATTTCCTTCTGGCTTTCCCAGTCACCGTGTGTTCTGATTTTTACCTCTACTGCCAAGCTGGTTCCTCTCTCTCTCTCTCTCTCTCTCTCTCTCTCTTTCTCTCTCTCCCCCACCCACATTTCTAGCTAAAATAAATTCTTCTCATATTTTCCTTACTCCTCCCATTTTCCAAAAAGCATTTTAATTAAGTACAAATATATAGAAATTTCATATCTATCTATTATAGAAACTATGGAAAAAACAGATGCAAAAGAAAAACCCTCAAGACAGAAGTGTTCTTGTCAATAAGTTCCAGAGAGTGTCATAAATTTTAAAATGACTAAAAGAAACAGATTATACTTAGTGCTTCGTGTAATTCAAAATAGGAGAAAAAAAAAGGTTCTATTTAATGGCAGAATTTTCCCTCTTGACTGAAGAGCTAGCTTTTGGAATGGAGTTTGTAATAAAAGCTCAGCAGAAGAATCTGGGAAGAGGAGTTGTAAAGAGAGAGGGAAACCAGCAATGTTTATTATATTTAACCAGGAAAGGAAAGAGGACATATCTACCTGTGTGTGTGCATATGTGCACATGTGTAGGATATATGTATGCTTGTATCTGAGGCACAGGGGGCTGCATTGGACCGACAGATGTAACATCCTTCCCCCAATAGATGCTAATTTCCTACTATCAGTATTTTTGTGGTCCTTGATTCTCAAAGGATTTCAGAATTCTGAAGTAGGCATATTTCTCCTTAGATTACTCTTATACTTTGATAGGCACTTTCTTCTTCCCCTCATTACCCACAGAGCCCCCACTTCAGCTTCTAGCTTAGAGCTAATCTTTCCTGGCTGTACTAAAAATTCTAGAGTTCTGAATATTTGCATTATAATTTGCCTTTCCATTGTTTCCTACATGATGTCCATGTTTTCTAAGGCAAGCTTCCCTGATATACTAAGCTGGATTACAAATTATAAGACCTTGCAAGGAAATAAGACAGCTCTGGATGGAATTGCTTAAATAGACAATGTTATTTTCACCTCCTGCCCAGATCATCACCAGAATTTCAAAGAATAGACTTAGAATTTGTGCTGAACAACAACCACCCTAATGGTAGGATGTGTTGAGCACAGTGAATGTATAAATAGGCCACGAATATGTCATGGCTTGCTAGGAAGTGCAATATTAGTAATTTGCTTATTTTGCAGGTTATCACTGAGAAGTGATGATTTGTCCAAGTAAAGGGCTTAAAAATATACAAGTTAATGGGTTCATAGTCCATTGCACTTTCTGACATTGCCTGTTGACACATCCTAGTGTAGTTTAATGCTTTTTCACACTTGACATGGCACTACTGTACAGTAATTAAGTTCCCATAAATATATTCAGTAACGACTGCTATTTAAACTGATTGGCCATTGATTTGTTCCTATCAATTCAATGACAACTCAGCTTATCAAATTAAACAAGCCAACATGATTATGGAAAGCTTAACTTACATTGTTTAATTTCAAGTAGAAGAATAAGCACATACTAGCATTGATCAGTATAAATTCATTTTTAATAACTGTTAACTTTTATATAATACGTATCTGTAAGTTTTTCTTGTGCATTACAAGGTTGAAAAATCAGGATTCATGTGAAAAGTATCCAATTTACAAAATGTCCCTAGGAATCCAGAAATAAATTGTAAAATAAATTGGAAGAGGGTAGCACACAGATTTATTTCATTTTAGGATATTTACCTTGGCTAAGCAGATCAAAAGAATTTATGCTCTTTTACATTGATATCTCTTAAGATAAAAGCATAAAGGTAATTATTCTTCCTCAAAGCACCTCCTAACTGCTTCCCTCAATTCTTCTAAGTTTTCCTGAAAATTGTTACTGTATCTCAAGTTTTATATAGCCTGGGGATGATATTCATACCATATTTGACATTTGGAGGCCCAAATATTTGGTTTTCCCGACTTCTCATTTACCTTACCACAAGTTAAGTTCTTTTTGAGAGGAACTACTGTACTTATTCTCCTTCAGGAATAAAGAAGAAACCCATAAACACAAAACAGACAAAAAACCTTCTCAGAATCTGCACAACTCTCTGTAGTCATTGATTCCCTTGCCCTATCTTTCTGTAAAATGAATTTTTGTGGCTTTGCAGTGGCTGTGGGTTTTTTTTCCACCTATCCTTCACCCACATTAATTCAGACATGATTCCTAAATTCCTTCCACCCTAAATTACTGCAAACAGTCATACAGTTATACACATCCTGTGCTGCATGACTCTAAGGAACCCTCTTCACAGGGACCACAGTATAAACTGACTCTTGTAGATCTATCCCATGTTACCAACTTTGTAACACATAAACAACAAATGTTTATTTAAGCAAACACTGATCACACATCTAACATTAGGAGATAAATTTTTTTACATTATATTAAAAAGCAGAAAATGAAGACAAAAGGCACAATGAAAATATTGATTCTGCACATGTATCTGCCAAAGCCAGAGAACATTTTTTAAAGAATCTTTAGTTTTTAAGGTCCAATTGCTTTGCCTCAAGTAGTGTACTGGTGAGCTGGGTTGATGAACCACAAAAAGAGAGTGAGATCTTCCCCTGACCCAGGGGAAGAATCTTGAAATTGGGAGGTTAGCCGCAATTATTTCCTGTTGCAATTATTACTGCCAATTCCCCAATCATTCCAGACTGTTCTTTAGCACTGCTAATAACCTCTTTTGTTTGATATTGTTGTTCCTATGTAATATTACAATTAAGCCAGGTGTTGGGGTGGAAGCCTGTGAACTCAGCAACTAGAAAGCAGGAAGACTGTGAATTCAAGGCCAGAGACAGCCTGCAGAACTTAGGGGGACCCTGTCTCAAGATAAAAATGAAAATAAATAAAGGGGTAGGAGTACAGCCCTGTGGTAGAACACTTGAAAGGATGTGCAAGGCCTTGGGTTCAACACCCAGTACAGCAAAGACAGAACAAAAATTACAATTTAATTTCTCTTTTCAATGGTTCTTGCAAACAAACAAACAAACAAAAAACAAAACAGTAATTTGTTAGAAATCTCTTTTTACTTTCTTCACTTGATCATAATAGGACACTGCCTCCCAGGCATTCCCTGGTTCCTGGATTACTCTTTCTTCTGTTCTTTATTCTTTTCTAGTTTACTTCTTTTTGTTCTCCAATGATCATCCTTCAAGGTTCATATCTTCACCTTATGTTTATCTACTGTCCCAGAGAATACATCCAATTATTTCCCAATCACGTTTTTGTGGACTGTGTACAAGAATATCTATTTATTTATATATCCCTAGCACTTTCTAAAGCTTTGCACCCATACTTCCATTGTGACACTTAACATGATTAGTGGGATATGTTTCCATCTATTCAAATTTAATGAGTCCAAACAAAGCCTTAGCCTAGAGTGGATTCTTCCTTCTTTCTGTGTCTGTTTATGTATATATGAGTTTTCCTCTCACCAAGGATTGAAATCTTGCATCTACCTTAATTTCCTTCACTTTATCACCCCATTCCCTAAGCACATCAATGATCAAAGCATGCTGGTAATTCATTCCAAATTATTTTTCACAGTTGGCACTTTTTGTTCCCATTTTTACTATTACTACAGTGCATGTCCTTATTAAGATAGATAGATAGATAGATAGATAGATAGATAGATAGATAGATAGATTAATTCAGTTTAAGATTGAGGTACAGGCACTATTTGGTGAATATCTGATATTTTCCAGACTCTGGCAGCTGCTTTCACAAACATTGATTATTTCTCTAGATTTTCTTTCTTCCAAAGGATCCACAACCCAATTTTTAGATTGATACATAAAATGTTAACTTAGCCATGTCTTGTTTCCCCCTGCAAAATCCCTCCAGAGTGGTTCAGTCAAGGGCACCCAGCTATATTTTGCCTTTTTTTTTTAACATTAAATCTACTCCACTGAAACTATTTCTCGGCTCACTGCTTTATATACTATATCTTGGCTCACTGGTCCATTGAAAAAAATGGCCATGATTTTTTCCCATCCTCACATCAGTGGCACTTTGCAATGTGAATCAGTAATTTCTCCATCAAAATGTGGCATCTATTTCTCTACTTTTTCTTGTGATTATGTCTCTACTGGGATAATAGCAAACATAATGCAAGAAGATATTTGAAAAGTAATATTTGCATTAGAGCATATACACTTTCACTGTGCTTGGAACTGTATTCATGAGTCTAAGCTAGAATGATGGAGGAATGTTCCTGCTCCTAGCAGAAAGTCACTGGGCACGTGAATGAGGGAGGCCATTCTGAATCATCAGCTACCAGTCAACTACCATCTGCCTACATATGCATGATAGACCCCTATAGAGGTGTTCTGGACTAGAACAACAACACAGCCATCCACAAAATTATGAACTAAAATAATTAGTTCGCTTAAACCATAAATTTTGGTATGGTTTGTTATGTAGCAAAAATTAATCAATACCTAGGGTTTAGTTGACTTGTTTTTGATGTCTTACTTGAACACTCTGGTTCCATCATGTTCTCCCTTTGTCTCCTCTCTCTCCCTCCTTCTGTCTCTCTCTCTCTCTCTCTCTCTCTCTCTCTCTCTCTCTCTCTCTCAAGATACCAGTAGTTCCAGGAGATACTGTTACTTTATCCCCAAATGCCACTAGTACCTTTTCACGGGAACAACTGATCTATGCCACTTATCAGTCACTTAATTGTATATTGTATTGTTAATGTCTTCTGGGTCTATTTTCTCCACACAGATAATAAATCTGATTTATTACCTTAGAATGTGGATACCACTTCAGAATTTATCAGCATTCCATAGCCAAAGAGAATTTTCAAAAAATAATTTGTGATGAAGTGAAAGGTCCTTCCATGAGTAAAAAAGGAAACATTTTTAGTGCAAAAAGAAGGTTGATAGTGTCTATTACTGAAAAGACATATATTCAACCATCAGGTAGATTTGAGTCTAATTTTTTTCTCTGCCCTCTTCCTGTACTCATTTCAGAAATCTGATTTGGGAAGTCCCTTCCCTGTGAGATGTGCAACAGAAAACAGGGGAGAGAGTAAGAATTTAACTTCCCCTGGATATGTTTTTCTAATGCTTCATATGTAGTAGAATGAAGGTGTTTTATCTTATTTATCTTTCAGCTTTATGTCAAATGCACACTGTAATATGCATAGCATATGCAATGAAGCTAAGATTTTTTTTCTGCAGGACCATTAACTTACAAATTTCTAGCTTTTATTTTCTAGAGTGCCTACAGCATTTTTACTTCTGTACTCCATTAAAATAATTTTTGCATTTAATATAGAAAAAAGGCAAATCTGTCTCTCAATGCCCTGACTGCAGGTACGTGAGTGAACAGTTGTCCACAGATTATAGCTTGGAGATAGATTCAAAGGAAAGCTAAAAAAAAGAGCGAAACAACTCGGTTTGGAATGTGAATCAGTCTTAGAATTGGCATGCTTCTGTAAGGATGGCGTGTTTTATTTCCTACTTCAGAGACAGTACACTAATACAAATTCTTGTCCCAAGATATGAGGGGTGTTACATTCTAGTCTGAAGAGACTGTGAGGCTCCCTGAGCACAGAATTTTTTAAAAAGTAATATTTGCATTTTCCATAAACATGCCATTAAAGGTAAATGTTTTAGAGATAATTATTACCTCTAAGTATTTTATCTTCCATACACTTATCAACTTTCATTCCTTAAAGTCCTACTCCACAAAAGTCCAAAAATAGGGAACTTAACTCAGCATCAGAGTAAAAATATGATGCTTGATTTTGTGTGTGCAATTTTCCATGAGGATTGTATGTTTTGCTTGTCTTTCCCTTTTTGCTGTATCCACACATTATTCAGGACAAAGAGAATGATAATGCAGCTCTCCTTGTTCCTCAATTTCTGATTGAATTCAGGCTATATATTATTGGTCTACAAAATTTTCTTCTTGCTTCAAAAGCATATATAATTAGATACATACAATATAATAATTATATTGTATATATTATATTACATGTTATTTTATATACCTATTTGGTATATATATGTATATATACACATGTGTGTATATGTGTATAATATACGCACACAATTTCCTGATTTGTCTCTTCAGTTCTATGTATGTAGTCTTCATCATCATATAAATAGCAATTCTACCTCTGTATCTTTCTACTAGCTATTCAGGACACAAAACCTGGAGCATCCTTGATCTACAACTTTGATGCTCTTCTTCCTTTTAAAATCACAGCTAATCTTTTAGGAAATCTAGATTTGCCTTCAAATGTCTAAACTTAGACTTTCTGTCACTTTTGCCTAAGCTTATCACTTGGATTACTTCAATAGCCTTTTAACAGTTATCTCTGCTCTTATCCTTTGACATGCATTGTATATTGTACAACCACCGGTTATCTTTTTAATATGTAAGACATACATGAACCAAGTTACTAAGCAAACACAATGGAGAAAGTATACATATTGCAGTATTGGGAAATGGACCCCGCAACCCACTCCCAAAAATCAATCTGCCATTGAAAACCCTATGAATAGCAGAGAAGCACTGATAAAGTGTTTCACCTGTTGCACATAGGGTTGCTATGAGTCAGATGCCGACTTGATGGCACCTAACAACAATAACATGGCAGTACTGGGGAGTTGAACCTAGGGGTTCCTACATGCTGAAGAAATGCTTTACCACTGAGCCACACCTTCAGACTTTTATTTGTTATTTTAAAACAAGCTTTTAATAATTTGCACAGATTGCCTCTGGCCTCAAACTTGTGATCCTCCTGCTGCAGCCTCCAGAGTTCCTGGGATTACAGGCATGTGCTGGACCCTGGCCTGAATCTTTTCAACAGATGAATATCTACAAAATTCCTTAATATTTACTACATTTAATTAAGAAAATTAATTTAAGATAAAATAAAAGTAAACATAAAAAGCTAATGTTTTAAAGCTTCTAGTAGAAAACAAAGGAATTGCTTTGCTAACTTGTAAAAATTTATTAAACAGAACACATAAAAGTACTGATCTGAAAAGAACAAACAGGATAAAATGGATTTTATTCAAAGTAAACATTTCTGCTCATCAAAAAACTCCATTAAGTAAACAAAATGGGCTGAGTATAATGGCACATTTCCGTGATCCCAGCACTTGGGGGGCTGAGGCAGAAGCATCAATATGAGGTTGAGGCTAACCTGGTCTACATAGCAAATTCTAGGCCAGCCTGAGCTACAAGGTAAAACTCTGTCTGAGAAAACCAAAAAGAATAAAAAATAAAAAAACAAAACAAAACAGAGCAAGCAAGCCAGGCACATTGGCTTATGCTATAATCATAGTGATTTGGTAGATCAAGGCAGGGGGATCACAAACACAAGTTTGAGGCCAGAGGCAGATAACACAAAATATTGAGAACCTATTTCAACATAAAAAAAAATTATAAGAGGGCTGAGAGTGCATCTCATTAAGCACCTGCCTAGAATGCACAGGACCATGGGTTCAAGCCCCTTGTATTCAAAATAAATAAATAAATAAAATGAAGACACACACACACACACACACACACACACACAGAAACTCCTTTACAAAGTTAGGTAAAGCATTTGAACAGGCATGCTACAATAGTCAATAAGCTTAGGAAAGAAGCTCACCATCATTAGCAATCAGGGAAATCCTAATTAAAAGAAAAAAAAGAGACCATTATGCACCCGCTTGTATGATTAAAATTAAAAGAAAAAAGAGACTAGAAATTTCAGTGGAGAGCAACCTCAAATCTTATACAATGCTGGTGGGCATATAAAATGACACTACTACTCTGAAGTATTTGGCAATGTACTCTAAAGGTGAATACCTTATGACTCAGCTAGGAAAATGTCAAAGGAAGTAAAAACATACTAAAAACAAAAAGAAACAGAACACCCCCCAAATTGGAAACATAACAAATATCCATCAATAAGAAAATGGATACTTAAATATTATTTAAATAAACATTAGAATACTACACAGCCATTAAAAGAATAGGTTATGAATTCACATAAGGTATGTTATATTGAGCAAAATATGACAGGCTCAAAAGAGCAGATACATACAAAAAGATTCCATTTATGTAAAGTTTAAGAACAGAAAAATGGTAGAATAGAATGGAAAAGGCATAAAGGAATTTTTGATGTGATAGAAATGTGTTGTATGTTCTGGCTGGTGGTCAGATGTTGTTATTGTTATTGTTAGGTGCCCTCAAGTCGATATCCAACTCTTAGCGACCCTACATACAACAGGCGAAACACTATCGTCAGTGTTTCTCTGCTATTCGTAGGATTTTCAATGATGGATTGATTTTTAAGAGTGGGTTGCCAGGTCCTTCTCCCAATCCTACAGCACCTGGTGTTCCCAGGCGGTCTCCCATCCAAGTACTAACCGGCCCAACCCTGAAGAGATTGGTCACCACAGGGCTATAGCTACAGGTGGTAGTTAGATAGGTGTATAAAAATACATAATTGTCACACACTTAGAGCTGAAAACTTAAGGCCCATATATATTATTATTTATAAATTATACCTCAAAAATTAAAAAGAAAGAAAACTAAAAATGCAAGCAAGAGAATAACAGGACAGCTAAAATTCTGCAAAAGTTTGTGACTTAAGTAGTGATCACATTGAAAAAGTTTAAATAAACTACAGTCACACACTTCAACTGTTCTAGCTGCACAAATACATTATTTCATCATAGCCATGCATGTGATTTTGTTCAGTGTTATTGGAAGACACGTGAACTAGGTCCTAATGAATGAAGAAATAGTAAAGGAATGGGCCCCTGGGAGAAGGTGTTTTAGTTTATGATCAATTTTTATTTATGTTTGCAAAATTATAGTAGAATGCTAATTTTAGTGAAATGGATCTGAATAAAATGCACATGGAAGTCTATTTAGAGCTTGACTTTATGAATAATTATGTATTATTTTTACAACCCAAATTAAGTAACTGTTAGATTATAGCAATCCTTTTTTCTTTGATAATTTAGCAAGAAGTATGTTCTTTTCATATACTTGTCCTCCGTAATGGGAAAAACAACAAGGCAAAGCAAAGATAGAGATTAAAAGAAAGGCTCTCCAGCATGATGATATATTTCAAAGATATGAAAACTAGAATTTGAGAAAGAAGGTAAAATATTATTTCTTGAAATTCTGTGAAAGCACCTCAGCAAGGTAATTCTTTCATACTTTTCTAGTTTATTCAACTACCAAAAATAAAAGCAAGCCCAGAAATTGTAAGGACTGAATTAGAAACCTTGTAGATAGTATAGGAGGCAAGAGGTAGTCACGGAAACACTATTTTGAGCTGTTTAAAATTAGAAGAATGCTTACCAAAAAGAGGGATGGGTGTGCTGCCAAGTGGTATGCTAATACATAAGCTCTGCCATGGCTGTCCTTGATTCTTTCATTTTTTAAAATTTTCTTTGCAGTACTGGAGGTTGAACCTATGACCCTGCACGTGTTAGCAATTGCTCTACCACTGAGCCACATTGCCAGCCCCTTTCTCATTTATTTATTTATTTATTTATTTATTTATTCATTCATTCATTCATTTTATTTTGAGACAGGATCTCACTAAGTTAGGCAGGTTTCCTCTGGCCTTGAACTTGCAATCCTCCTGCCTCAGCCTCCTGAGTTGCTGTGATTGCAGGTGTCTACCATGGTGCTTGGCTTGTCTTCAATTCTGAAGTCCAAAGCATGTATAAGAAGAATCTAATCTACAATTTTTGAGGTCAGAATTGTAACTGGAAATCACAATGCATTATAGGAACTAAATGCATGAGACTTACTGCTCCCCTCTACATATTTCATCAAGCAATCTGGATCAAAATGTGCTGATTCTCATTTCTAAGTTCAAAATTCTTAAAGCCATATCCTATGCAATATGCAGGTCATTAAATGTTCCCATATGTTAAAGAGAAATAATTATGATAACTTCTATATGAATATTCATCTGTATTGATATTTTAGGTATGGAGAGAATAAGAAGAAATACAAAAACAAGAGAGAGGACTAACATTGATTGAGTTCTCTTTATGTTTATGTCCCTACACTATTGTGACCTGTAGTTACATTATTCCATTTGATAAATATAATGATAAACTTTAGGCTCTCACTGGGATCCTGCCCATAAAATTTCATAATAGCTAAAATCAGTTTTCCTCAGTTGCTGTTGACATTATTATAACTAATCTATTTTAGCTAGAGTCATAGATTATATTCGAATTTAGTCATTTCAAATTATTTTCATTGTAAATCATGATAGGAAAAATTCTAGTACATGCATTTTAAGCACCTCAGAAAGACACATTTGAAGCATTTTCTGATGTGGCATAGTTCTTCTAAGAAGTGTGCATTCTCTATAAGCCTTTATCCTTAGGAATAGTGCTACTCTAAAAATATCTATATATACAAGATTTGTCTTTCTTCACCCAGTGAGAGAATAGCACAAATAAGTCATCTAGTGAGTAGCTTTTGCTTTTCCTGTCTTTCCTTCCAGAATCTCTGAACTGACAAGTAATACTCAGTGTATGGATTGGGGAGACAGGGTAGATTTAGGGTTTTAGAAAGCATAGAAATTCTTGTGAAGCCCATGCCAAAGGAGAATTTTCATTTGAAATAAATAAAGGAAGCATAACTTAATCTGAGGAAAAAGGGAAGGGGAGATAGACACTTCTGACTTGGTGGGCTTCTCAGTCTTGAGCTTAGATGTCATCAGTCAAAGGATAGAGACCTGGGAAAATAGCCAGGAAATGTACAAATAAACAGAAAACGTGTGCTTGGGCATTAGGGAAACAAAACGATACTGAGTGCAAGGTGGAGGGCAGGTCAAAGACAGGGGAGAAGTCACGAAAATCAGGTGATATGGCCTGGCTGTATTGCAAACAATGGGAACTTCCATGTACTGAAAAGGGTAAAGGAAACTGTTAAGGTAGAATGGAATGTGATTGCAGAACCAAAAGGCGTAAGCCACCTACATACAACTGCCTGAAATTTAAGAAAATCTCTTTACTACTTTCTGAGTGGCCAAGTCAGGACCACATCACCATTAAAAAGTGCTGTCATTCATATTTTAAAGAGGAGTTATTGGGCTGGGAATGCAGCTCAGTGATAGAGCACCACTTGACACATATGAGGTGCTGGGTGGTCTCCAGCACTGCAAAAAGGAAAAAAAGCCCAGCAAATCAATCAAATAAACCATCCAACTACAACAAAAGAAGGAAATGCTTAATAGACTCTTTCTATTCTTTAATCGGGCTGGGATTTAGCTCAGTTTGTAGAGCGCCGCTTTACAATCTCTGAGATCCCGACTTGGATTCCCAGCACCACAAAAATGGGAGAAGGACATGATAACCCACTCCCAAGGCAATCCCGAAACAATCTGCCATTGAAAACCCTACAAGGGTCACTATGAGTCAGACATGACTCCACGGCACCTAACAACAACAACAATTCTTTAATTATCACATTATTAATTTCCATAAAATAAATAGACTTTTCTCTGGTCTTCACTTTTTGGGTACCTAAATCTGGTAAATTAGAGTCTTGTGGTTTGGCCAATACCTAGCAACACACAACTTGCTCAATAAATACCTGCCATGCAATTTCAGGATATGGGAAAGTTTCATAATAAAGTAAAATTATTCTTACTAACATAATTTAAGAGGCTTCTTTTTTCAAATTGGTAGAACATATTAAGAAAAAATCACCTGAGTTGAAAAAGAGTGCATAGTTTATGTAATTAGGGAAATGTTAAATACTAGCAGAGAACTCAAAGATCTTAGAAATCAGTGCTGTTCTATTTGACACTACCCGCATATATTTCTACATATATTCTTAGAGACAGAAAGGAAAGATTATCTGTCATGTAGGATACAAATCATGCCTACTCAGGAATGCTATCTTAATGATAAATCAGTAGAAATCACTGCCTAGAAGAAGATATTATTTAACTTTCAACAAGCTATCAATTGCAGGCAAAAACATATTTATCTTATAATTATGTACAGTACAATTGTAATTCATGTCACTGAAGTGCTTACATCCTCCCCTCAACAAAATGTATATGGTCATCACTCCCTTTCTGTTTGAATCACCATTTTGGTGTCTTCTTTACTCTGTAGGTCTCCAAATCCATCCATCCGCTCTTCTAATCAGTTCTTGAGCTTGCATTTTCACAGTCAGATTTGCGTTCAAGTTTGACATCCTGGTCTATTTGTGCTGCAATACATAATGTTCAGTCTACATTTTCATATGTCAATCCACTGAAGTTTATGTCTACTTTCTCTATTGATAGGAAGGTAATCCCACATTATGATGACTATTTCTAGATTAGACTGAATACTGGAATTAAAGTTATCTATGTCAAACTTTTTGTTGCACAACTTTAGGAAAGAATATGTTTTTTCTCAAAGAGGGTACCTAGAGAGCTGGAAGTGTGTGTTTATCAAAGGAAATGGGAAGTCAGGTACAGATATGGAACATAAAATATTTTTAAAACAGTAGTGATATCAGTAGTAGCTATGTTTGAATGTAAAATTTTAATCTGTGTCCATCTCTAAAGTAAACATAATAATCATTAGCAGGTTAGTCATTTTTGGCTTGAGATAGAGGGTTTCTTCAAAAATCTGTATTAGCTGACTTGCTAATGCAATAGTCAAAATACTTTACTACAGTGTTTTCACAGACATACATACAAGTTACATCTCTAGATATAACAAGAGTAGAGAATCTACTATAGTACTACCTTTTCACCCATCTGTTATCCTTGACTGTGAATTTTCATTTATTTATTCATTTACTTATTGAGTGAGCACCAAGATCTCATTGTATGTCCTACAGAGTTTGGAACTGAAAGTGGATTTTTAGTTAGTTTGTTTTGGTACTGGTGTTAAGTTAAAGGCCAAAGTTCCATTAAGGGGTGCACATATGCATAGGTCTATTGATATAGTCACATGACAGAAGAGTTAGTAATAGCCAAAGAGTGATAATTTTTAGAGTACAGTAATATCATGTATATAAAATATACCATATTTTATATATGTAACCTATAAGTAAGATTATTGTTGTTGTTGTTAGGCGCCGTCGAGTTAGTATCCAACTCATAGCGACCCTCATAGGGTTTTCAATGGCTAACTGTTTTCGGGATTGCCTTGGGAGTGGATTGCCAGGTCCTTCTCCCATTTTTGCGGTGCTGGGAATTGAACTTGGGAGCTCAGAGACTGCAGCGCAGCGCTCTACCAACTGAGCTAAATCCCAGCCCATAAGTAAGATAGGATAAAGAAATATTACTAAAAAAAGGAAATAAGCATGTGATATTAATTTTATGTGTTAATTTGACCTAAGGGATGCCCAGATAGGCAGTGAACATTGTTTTTGGGTGTGTTTTCATAAGAGATAAGCACTGAACTCGTGGACTGGTACAGCAGATCACCTTCATCATTGTGAGTGAGCATCATTTCAATCTATGGAGGGTCCAAATAATACAAAAAGAGGGAAAAATAATGAATTCTGCTTTTTTAGTCCCTCTGCTACCCTGGGCTGGGGCTTATATCAGTGGCTTCCCTGGTTCTTAGGCCTTTGTGCTTAGACTGGAGCTATATCACTAGCTTCCTTGGGCTTTCAACTTGTAGATGGCAGCTCATGGGACATCTCAGCCTTTATAATCATTGAGCCAATACCCCATAATACATCTCTTTCTGTGTGTCTCTACCTATGTGTCTATCATCTATCATTTTGTTTCTCTGGAGAACAGACATTGAATATTATAAAGCAATATTCATTTCCTAAGTAATGATCTAGCCTGCAGCTGTACCACTGTGGCATCCAATCCCATCAGATCTCAGAAGCTAAGTAGGGTCAGACATGGTTAGTACTTGGATGGGAGACTGCCTGGGAACACCAGGTTCTGTAGGCTTGGGAGAAGGACCCGGCAACCCATTCTCCCGGCAAAAAAACAAAAAAACAAAAAAAAAAAACAGCCATTGAAAACCCTATGAATAGCAGAGAAGCACTAACAATACTATTTCACGTGCTTTGGTAGGGTTGCTATGAGTTGGCTATTAGCTTGACAAAACCTAACAACAAGAAGTAACAATCTGAGTTCTATTTCAAAATTCAAGTATAAACTTGAGGGAAGATTGATTTTGCCATGAGTGAATGTGGAATGTGTAAATATTCCACAAATACAAACCTTTTAGGGATAATCCAACAATATTTTATTTACTCTAGGCTGTTCTGAGTACCTTGTTTATTTATTGCACCATTCAAGGCACCCTGTTCAATAAGACAGCATATCTGCTATTGATTCTTATATATAAATACAAAAGTTTTATCTCTGTTGGCTTTAGTGAAGAGACTGAAAGAGAGGCTAAAGGTGAGTAATAGAATGGTTGAAGTAAATTGGCATCCAATCAAATGGATACATCAGATTCTAGAAGAAGAGAAGATAAAGAATGATTTCTCAAGTGTAACTTAATTTTAAGCTGAGACAGAAGCACGAAGACCAATAGGACTTATGTGTAATGACAAGTGACAAGTGATCACCATAATGATTTTCCAGGAATAGAGTCCTGCTATTCTCTCCTCTAACACCAACTGCTCTGGCTCTCATAGTACTCTTTGAGAGGATATGAACGCAAGCACAAGCAACTGCATTTCTGGGAAAGATTTGTTTTCAATGTCTTTAAAATCCAAAGCAACTTTTGATAAACAATGATTAGTATTTGGAAAGAGGAATGTTCATACTTTCATTGTTATTTTTATTTATGATTAAACATGTGTTAGATGTAGATATTCTTGTGTATAGGGAGCTGTCAATGGTTGTTTCCATAATAAAACTGCAAACTACCTCATATCTGATTCAGAAAAGTGTGCCTCTTGAAAGAAAAATCTATCCGATTATAGATTCTATAAATGCCTTAAGATAGCAACAAAAATAAGAATTTAACTGCTATCCCTCTTCTTGCTCACTTTGAAGTCTTTTCCAGGGTAGAAAAAATATGATAAAAATATTTCATCAAATTATTCTAAACAAATATTTGTCTTATAGCTAGAGTCTAAGACACAGTTGACATTTTGCTGACCTAACTCTTATCACCTGGCAAGTTTTAACAGGTTGAACATTTTTTATTGTGATCACTCTAGCTGGCTTCCTCTTATTCCTTTGTTCTTTCATTAAACAATTAACTTTAGTTGTTCAAAATCAGCTCAAATACTACCTGTAGTGAAGCTGTCTTTGACACCCCTTCACTGATCAGAATCCATGTCTCCCTACTAACAATTTCTATAGTACTTTGGTAATACATTTCTTCTTTCCACCATTGACTCCCTTTCCTCTTGTTAACACAAGGTCAAAGATGATCCATTCTATTATTCTGTCCCAAAGATCCTAGAAAATGGAGGCAGAGGGTAAAGGAGGGACTTGGGGAAAAAGAATGGGTTAAGAAGCAGCAAACATATAATAGGCGAAATTTTGGCTTATTCATGTCCAAATACTATAGTAAGTGTTTTGCATATTCATCTCATTTAATCAATTGTGAGCTATATGCCAACATTTTATCCATACCATCATTGTGAGTCCTCACAACAACTCCTTCAATTTTCTTATTAATATTACCATTTTATGGGTAATGAAGAGAAGACTCAGAGAGGACAAATTATTTGCCCAAAGTCACCCAACCAGCAAGGTAGAAAAGAGATTAATTCTAAACTCATTATTTTGTGGAGATTTAAGGTGTTTGGGGGTTGAAGTTTAGCTCAGTTGTTAGTATGCTAATCTCTACCCTCTCAGGCCCTGGCTTTACTCCTCAGCACCACCAAAATGGGAGAATGACATGGCAGCCCACTGGTGAAAGGATCCCAAAACATTCAGCCATTGAAAACCCTATGAATAGCAGAGAAACACTGACATAGTGCCACGCATGACACAGTGTTGGGGAGTGTTTTGTTCTGTTGTAGATTGGGGTTGCTATGAGTCAGTCCCAACTTGATGGCATCTAATAGCAACAACAACCAGGAATTTGGCAGATGTATCTGACGGCTAGCAATACACCCTCTTAGGAGAGATAAGGATGGTAGCAGGGAGCATAAACTCCCTAGGCTGGGTCCTGGAGAGATGAATTGTAGGGGTGAGAAGAATTAGAAAAGATGCGACATAGGCAGTGACCAGATGAAGAGGCTATTCACAGGTGTGATCATAGATACTAACCCTGGACTTATGGAGTAAGAGTCAGAGTACTTCCTGATACAAGGCTTAATTCCAAACCAGATATAATTTCACTTTCTCTATATACCCATCAGAACACTGGTTAATTCAAGATGTAGGCCTTTTCTCATGTGAACCAGCAGCTATGAGGCAGTAGCAAAATCACTAGGACCAGGTTGGGAGATTCTTTTGGGCTTCATAGAGCCAAAGGAAAAGTTCCAAGTAAGAATCACTGAGATGTTTGCTTGTAACTTATTCTATGAATCCTGTCACTACCTGCACCCAACCAAAAAATCCATCTTCTACAAAGATTGCTTGCTCCAAGGTCACTACGAGGTCATTCACAATGACCCACATTCCAAATGGCCTTTAGGTCCTTCTCCGAAGACAGCATCAGAAATCAAGCAGTCAGGAGGAGCCCTCCAAGGCGGAAGATGCCAGTCCTTGAAGTGAGGTAAAGGGCTCCTGTTTGGAGGAAAGTCAATGAGGATATCTTCTGATGTGTGATACATCCGTCTAAGTGTTTCTAATCATGCAGGCTCCTGTATTGCTTTAAATCATGGTTCTCATTTTCTCTGGAATGTAATTACATCTTACAACAACTGCATGAAACAACAGAAAAGCAGCAGTGACAGCTAATATTTATTGAATATTTCTCATGGGCCAAGGCTGGGGTTTAGCTCAGTTGGTAGAGTGCTACTCTGCTCTCTCTGAAGACCCAGGTTCAATCCCAGCACCACAGAAATGGGAAAAGGACATGGAAATTCACTCCCAAAGAAATCCCAAAGCAATGAGCCATTGAAAAGTCTATGAGGGGTTGCTATGAGTTGGTCTTAACTGGACAGCACCTAACAACAACCATGGGCCAGGAACACTTTTGTAGTAGTCTTCTCTTTTTCATGGGATACATTCTAAGACCTCCAGTGTTTCCTGAAACCATGGATCATATACAACCATGTAAACACTGTTTTTATACATACGTACCTGCAATAAAGTTTACTTAGGCACAGAAAGAGATTGTAACAACTAATAATAAAACAGAACAATTATAACAATATACGATAATGAAAGTTATATAAATGTGGTCTCTCTCTTACATGCTACTGTAGTGTACTTTTCCTTCTTCTTGTAATGACACAAGATAATGCAATGCCTAGATGATGAGATGAAGCAAGATGAATGATGTACACATTATGACATAAATTACTGTGGACCTTCTGACAATGCAGTGGAAGGGGGATCATCTACTTCAGGTGTCCTTGGATCATCAAGCCATGGCAATGTCAGTGGCTGGATGTCATGAGCAAATAATGTCAACGGCTTGGATTAACTATTAGAGTTAAAGGATCTTTTGTCAAAAATGTTGGGAAGAATATTTTAACTAAGTGTTGTTGTCTCGTTCTTTTTAACTCATCAAAGTGTTGCTGCAGAAGTTAGAATCCTCCAGTAATCATTTGGGTGAGTTTTATGTTGGATTCCATCTAAGAATCATACTGTACAATTGTGTCTTTTAATGTCAGTGCAATTTGAAAAACTTCAGCAAATTTCAGTAATGTCTACATTGCTCATTTTGCTTGAATTTCCTCTTCTTCATCTCCTTCCTCGTAGTCGATTCCTCATTTGTTAATACTTCTTTACAAAGCATATCAGCAAATCCTTTTCTACTAATTTGTCTTGCTATGTGAATGATTTTCCTAAGTTTTCCATCAATTCCCAGGAAGCCTTTAAAATCATTCATGACTTCACTCCCTAAGTTCAACCAGTAGACATTGACACTTCTGGTTTAAATTCATCCACTGATGATTTGGTAAGTGTTATTGCAGCAGCAATAATGAATGATTTCCAGCACCACATTCTGTGCAGATTAGGTTCTGCATCAATTGCTGATCAAATGTAATCAAATACCAGGTGGGAATGTGCCCTCAACAAAGAACATAATGCCTTGGACAAAGAACTGAAGCAATAAGTTTCAGTTGGAGGCAAAAATAATACCTAAATATTTCCCTTTTGATAGCAAACATATCCAGGATGGCCAGGTGTCTTCTCAGTTATTAATAGAAGCACTGGAGGAACCATTCCATAAACAAGATGGCTGTCACCCACACTTTCTGATTATGTTGCCATAACACAGACATAATTTTTTTGTTTCATTTTTGAGAATGTGTGCCTTGTTCTCTGTGTGTACCATGCCTATCTTTCACCACATGTCTGCAGCATTGCCACATAGCACCAGTGTTAATCAGTCTTTCCATGTCTTGTGTCCTAAGGTTGGGTTGTGGATCAGTGGTAGAGTGCTTGTCTAATATGTTTCATGCCCTGAAGACTAATTTGCACTTTCTGGATGTCTTCTAGGAGAGCCCAGTTTTATGGCAATTGAAGGTTTGCTTTGGATGGTATCCCTTCTGTTTAATCAACCTTTTCAACACTGCGAAAATGAGGTAGCAGCTTCTTCATCAGCAAAAGGCTTATGCAGTTTCTTTAGTCATTTTTATACTTTTCAGTCCTATACCTAATTTGTGGGAGAAAGATTTGGCTATCCACTCCTGAAACAATTAGCCATTGAAAATCATCCAACAATAAGAGTAACATATCCAACTTGTAATAAATGGCTCAGTATCACTCATTTTTTGGTGATCCTTTGCTTAACCCTTTGCAATGATTTCTGGCATAATGCATTCCCATCAATTGGAACAAGGTTTTTGTTCATGTTGTCCCACCACAAATGTAATGCCTTTACCTTTCCCCCTTTTTTTTTTTTTTTGTCTTTCCTTTTTGGTGTTAGGGATAGTACCTAGTACCTTATGCATGCTAGGCAAGCACTCTACCACTAAGCTACATTTCCAGCTCCACGTTTTCCTTTTTAACTAAGTGTGTGTCATTGTAATTTTTTACAGTCTGAATTGCTATAGCAAAACTAGTGTGAATTCCTTTTGCTTCCTTACAATTTCATGGAGAGAAGATTCTTTCTTACTGTAAATCTTGGCAACCTCAACATACATTCTTTTTTCTTTCCTTATTAAGAAATTTGACCTTTTCATTTAAAGGAAGCACATGACAGGTTCAACTTCTCTTTGGTATATCAGAATTGCAAGTTATTCTTAAGTAAGGGCTGCATGAACACAAGTACTGTGACACCATGGAAGTCAACTTGATTACAAAGATGGCTACAGAGTGACTAACAGGTGAGCAGCATATAATCATGAATATGCTGGCCAGCAGGATGACTCACATCCCAGGCAGGACAGAATAGAACAGCATGAGATATCATGGTACTCAGGATGGCATGTAATTTAAAAATATAGGGATTATTTCTGGAACTTTCCATTTACTATTTTCAGACCATGGTTGACTATGGGAAGCCAAAACAGTGCAAAGTGAAACTGGGTAAGAGGGGACTGTATGTGTATTACATCAATTAACTCACATAATACTAATAACTATATAGAGATGTGCATATACAAATATAGATATAAGCCATTTGTTGTTGTTGTTGTTAGGTGTTTTCAAGTTGATTCTGTCTCATAGCGACCCTCATAGGGTTTTCCATGGCTGATTGCTTCTGGATTGCTTCAGGAGTGGACTCCCACATCCTTCTCCCATTTTTGCAGTGGGGGGATCAAACCTGGGTCCTCAGAGAGTGCAGAGCAGCAGTCTACCAAAAGGACTAAACCCCAGCCCAGATATAAACCATATTTTCTTCAAACTCACTTTAATCCTTCCATATAATTTAGATCCCAATTGTCCAATTATGAGACAAATAGAGAAAATCTGAACCCATGAGCCTACAGTTCTCAGCTTTGGGAATATTTATGCGTATAACCATGTATCAAAATATACTGTGGAATTGGAGTAAACCCTTTAGCATTTTCCTAATGTTGGACTGGGCTATGAATCAGTTGAATTTAGAGAGTAGCTTTCCACATGTAGAATTACAGATCATAAATTCCAAGATCATCTTTTTACCAAAAGTAAGTTTTAAGGAAAATGATTATTAGTAGAGCAATATTAGGTTTAATTCATCACTTTATGCTGCAGGATATTTAGGAGAATTTTTAAAAGTAAGAAAAGAAATTCTAATAAATGAGTTCATGAATAAGACCTAAATTTTTATAAGCAATTTGACAAGAAGAAAGAGTGTTCTGGTAGCTAAATGAAGTATTTTATTGATCTCTTTTCCATTCACCAATGCATATCTCTTTTAACTGGCCTCCCATGCTTCCAAAGGAACTATTTAAAAATAGTTTTTTTTTTTTAATTTACATTCAGGAGCCAGGAGAGGTGGCCCACACCTGTAATCCCAGCAGCTCAGGTGGCGGAGGCAGGAGGATCGCAAGTTCGAGACCAGAGGCAGTCTGTGTAACTTAGCAAGACTCTGTCTCAAAAAGTAAAAAATGGACTGGGGGTGCAGCTCAGTGGTCCAGCACTTGCAGAGCATGCAAGTGCGAGGTCCTGGGTCCAACACCCAGTACCACAAAAAAAAAAAAAAAAGTTAAAAAATGGGCTGGAGGCAGTTCAGTGGTCCAGCACTTGCAAAACATGCAAGCACAAGGCCCTGGGTTTAATCTCCAGTACTGCAAAAGAAGAAAAAAAAATTACATTCAGGTAGGAAAACATGTCCCTTGGCTTCAGTCACAAAGATTTCAATGTTCTAGTATATAGCCCAGGAAGAAATGAAGCAACACTTGAATGTTGCCTGGTAAGGCCTGTTTGCAACCTCAGTAAACATTTATGTATGCGAATCGCAGTCTTTTAATTTCTCTACACACAACAGAGCCTGTCTCATATTTTTATTCTCATTCTCCAAATCCACTCTGATATTTTTTGATGTCATGTCTATTCATCTCATGCCTACAGAAGTCCTAATAAAATCCTTACCATTTATTTTCTGTTTAAGATTAGCCTTATTCTTTAGACATACTATCTAGTCTATGTATGCCTTCCTACATTCTTGTCTCTGAAGTACTTCTAGCTCAATATTTTTTGAGAGGAAAATATAATAAAGTAATCTTGGGATGAAGTTAGTCTATTAACTCATATGTAGAGATGTCATGTTTCGCTGCTTTGACCAATCTGTAAATGTTGTTGTTGTTGTTGTTGTTAGGTGCCATCGAGTTGGTATCTGACTCATAGCGACCCTCTTAGGGTTTTCAATGGCTGACTATTTCGGGATTGCCTTGGGAGTGGGTTGCCAGGCCCTTCTCCCATTTTTGCGGTGCTGGGAATTGAACTCGGGACCTCAGAGACTGCAGTGCAGCACTCTACCCACTGAGCTAAATCCAAGCCCCAATCTGTAAATACAGATAAGCTTTTAGAGATAAGAAGGCAATGCTAGAAACATATAGACAGATGTTTGCATAGCACACTGGAGACTTTCTTTACTTGGTCCCATATCAAGACTTGAAATGAGAATAATTTTCACTCACTTTACTGTGTATATGTACACATATATAACTATGATCATATGTATTTATGTATACAGTATATACATGTACATATAAATATCTATAGATAAGGTAGAAGCCTACAGCGGTAGCCCTGTGGCATCCGATCCCATCAGATCTCGGAAGCTAAGCAGGGTCGGGCCTGGTTAGTACCTGGATGGGAGACCGCCTGGGAACACCAGAAGCTGTAGGCTTGGGAGAAGGACCTGGCAAACCCCTCCCCAAAATCAATCTGCCATTGAAAACCCTATGAACAGCAGAGAAGCACTGACAATAGTGTTTCCCCTGTTGTACAGAGGGTCGCTATGAGTCGGATACCGACTCGACGGCACCTAAAAACAACAACAACAAGATAAGGTAGATATGAATATCTCTTTTTATTAACTACAAAACTGAGTCTGGTGGATCTTCAGAAAATGCTGAAGATGGGAGGAATAATTCACTGATTGCAATCCCTTGGTTTTCAAGAATGACTTCCAGAAGAAAAAATAAACATATCTTAAAGTTTGACCTGAAAGGATGTCACCATTTCTACAGTGGTATTTTTAGGTGTTATATATTATTTGGGAGAAAAGAGATCTTCGGTGTCTGAATTCACAATGGCAGCCTGTCTTTCTTCATAAAATAATTTAAGAAGTGTAGAATATCACATGAGTTCAAGGACTAGGGACTGGGTTGACAGCTATCTTTTCTAGTTGTTCAACCAAAACCCATTTAAATGCCCAAATGCAGCTTAAATTTTCCACATTCTAGTTTTTAATTTGTAAATCAGTATTTAAAGTGTTTAACTACTTTCAGGCATATTTAACAATTTCCAATGACATTAGACCACAGTAATTAGTATTTGTAAAGAGATTTGGGATTCTGGATGAAAGCAGTTATGAAAGTGCAGAACACTAGTATTTTCCTATATCATGAGTCAACATTAAATAAAACAAAGATGAAATAACCTAAGAGGAATCAAAGAATCATAGGGACATAAAGCTTCCACCTTAACAACAATGCTATTTTTTTCTGGTTTTAAAGCAGAATTCGCTTTAGCCAATAGATGTATATATAAAAGTCAAATACATTAAGTCAACATTTTTTGAAGATAGATACATGTCAGCTTTTTCTTTTCTTCCCTGAAAGATGGGATTAGGCTGAACAGCAGTAGCTGTTGGAAGCTCAAACTCCCTGCCTCCCAGAATGGGTACTTGTAATTAAAAGCTTAGCTCACCTTATCCTTCCAGTTTCCCAGGCGAAAAGTCAAAGCCTGCATTTAATTGCATATATATGTGTGCATGTTTCTAAAACCAAAGCTCCAAAGAGAGCCAATGCTTCGGAGGCATGAGGGCAATGCTCAGACAGATATTTGACACAGAATCAAAAAATAAATGAAAACAGAGAAAAGGGGATGATGAGACAACAGAAATGTGGCACTTAGCTCCCCTTTGGTTTATTACTAACTAGAATAGGGAATGCTTGCTATTTGGCATTTATACTTGTAAAAACAGAAAAAAAGCAAGCCAGCCAGAGTACACTGTATTTGCCTGAAGATATTCCATAAACATGTAACTTTTTTTTAGGGTTCATATATTTAATCAAAGTTTTGTCAGAGCTGAGATTAAACTGTGGCAGAGTCATTCTGTTGAGGGTATGCCAGCACCAACGGTACACAGAGGAGCCTATTGGGCCTGGAATTAAGGCTGGGAGATTAATTGGAAGAAGAACCCTTCAGGGATCAAGACCCTGACCAACCAACCTACAAGGAAGGCAGCATGCAGACCCTAGGAATCTAAGACCAGAGACCAGTCCAAAGTGTGTTTTAAAACAGGGACAGGACAACAAGAAAGAAAATTCCCAAGAGCTGCTAAATAGTAGGGCTAGGTGGTAGAGACACAGCAGTGTCAATCACACAAGGACTGGTAATCACATGGAAAAAAATCCAAAATCTAAGAGGACTGGCGACAATGCCTATAATACTCACTAGAAAATATGAAAACTTTTGAGTAGACACAGATAATATTATGATAATCAGCAGAACATTGGACTCAGTGATGAACTCTGCCCTGGGCTAGAGCTGAAAAACAAAGCCAGAGGATTATAGATCAAAAAGGGAGTTAAGAATTATCTAGACTCACAGTGTCCTGTGCACTGTAGGTTCTGAATAAACAACTGCTTGATAAGAATGAATGAGCACTCTTTGTACAGATGGGGAAATATGGTCCTAAAGAGGAGAAGGAAATGGCCAAAGTTAGTGTTAGACCAATGACAATGAGAACCCGGGTAACCTGGCTTTTCTGAAGGCACTACTCTGCTACATAGCTATGGAGAGCCACCTGGATTTCGTGAGGGTGAAGGAAGGCCTGGTGCTGAGTCATCAGGAGTCATCATACTCCTGCAAGCTTTTTTGAAATGACACGAAAGTGCTATAAAGACAGACCTGACCTCTGGAATTAGATGACCATGAAAAACATTCATCACTCTTTGGCAGTGGAGTTTTCTATGGCATAGATTTGAAAATGGTGGTATTCAAAAGCATAAACTACTGAAAAAGAATATACTTTTAAAAACACTAGTAACTAGATGTCATTAAAATAAAATGTACCTGTGGAGACCATTGCTACGAAGCATTATTTCTGTACTGGAAAAAGAGAATGGCCTAAATTGACTTCCCAAGTTGTTATATTTTAATTTACTTTTGTGCCCCTCAGAATTCATACAATCCTTAGAGGCCTAGCTTGATTGGTTTGTGAAAAACTTGTTGAAGTAAGTAACCTATTCCTGTTTCAGGATGTCACTCCTTTCCCATGCATCCATCTTGCTCCAACTTCTGCTCATATGGCAGCAACTAACTCCTCTAAGGTATCTGCTGAAAAAAGTATTACTTTTTACCAGGATTTTTTCCTCTTTCCTCCTCTCCCTCCCTCCCTCCTTCCCTCCCTTCTTCTCTCCCTCCCTCCCTTCCTTTCTTCCTTCCTTCCTTTCTTCTTTCCTTCCTTCTTTCATTCCTCCTTCCTTCTAATTGTGTGCTTGTATGTTACAATCTTTTAATAGGCAAGGAAATGTACCTATAATTAAGGAAATTCAGGCACAGACAAAATGAAAGAACAAAAGTTCTCAAATCACACAATGAAGGTTAAGTCTTTTTTTTTTTTCTTTTTTTATTCTTTTTCTTTTTTTTCAGTACTGGGGTTGAACCCGGGCCTTGTGCTTGCATGCTTTTCAAGTGCTGGACCACTGAGCTGCATGCCCAGCCCTTTTTTTTTTTTTTTAATTTTTGAGGCAGTCTCGCTAAATTATGCAGACTACCTCTGGTCTCGAACTTGCAATTCTGCCTCTGCCTCCCCAGCCGCTGGGATTACAGGCATGTGCCACTGTACATACCTGGCTTGGTTCGGTCTTAATAGAGTTTAGGCCTAGAATTATGAGGCACTTAAAGGGGACATCACATTCTAAGCCCCACTGAACAGCTAGCTGATTTCTGGGTGGGGCAGGGACATTAGTAAACTTTCACAGGTTTTAGAAATGAGGAAATTGAGGAGGGACCAGTCTACTAAGTTACCAAATGAGAAAGGTATTTTTTTTAAAAGTACCACTATATATAGATTACAAAGCATCTTGGGAAAATGCCCTGAACCATAAACCTCACTCATCCCTTTGTGAAAATTTTACCTGGTTTTACAGAAAACCTTTTCTTTCTTCTAATATAAACTCACATCTTGAGTTCAACATCAAATCCATATTTTCAATATCATCTCATAAGTTCCTTTTTCAGAAAATCATCTTTGTTATTTTGTCCTCTCATCCTCTGCTAAGAAGTAGGAGATCTTGTCTCTGAGTTGTTTGCTCAGTTTTCTCCAGTATAGTCTCTGCTGCAAAAGGACTCACTATCCCTCCACTTCCTGGGAACAGAAGGTCACAGGTTTATTGATTTATAGTTGTTTAGTCAGTGTCTCCTAGCAACTGCTTTAAGATACAAGGAGAAAGACTTTTTCAAGTTGTAGAATCACTTAGCACACATAATAATATAAATCTTTAAATTTTTTCTTTCAGCAAACAAAAAGAAACAATATAAAACACTAGAAAAAGACCAAAAGAAACAGAAACCAAGAGTAGGGATGGAAAGTCTTCCTCACCTAACTCTCCATAAATTTATGTCTAACAGTTATATGTAATACCATGGCTATGTAATACAGAAACAGCCATTTTTCTAATGAATGTGGGCATTGATTTATAGGTGAGGTGGGGAAAGAAGCTATAAACTTTCAAGAAGAGGGCTTGGAGTTAGGTAATAATAAGTATTGAGTTTTCTTGATCTACACTGTATAAAATATTGTTCTTGTTGTTGTTGTTGTTAGGTGCTGTCAAGTTGGGTTGGAGTCATAGTGACCCTTGTAGGGTTTTCAATAGCTGATTGTTTCAGGTTTGCTTCAGGAATGGATTGCCATGTCCTTCTGCTGTTTTTATGGTGCTGGAGACCGATCCTGGATCCTCAGAGAGAGTGGAGCAGCACTCTACCAACTATGCTAAACCCTAGCCATTATAAAATCTACTTATATACATATACAATGTTGGGTGCTATGTACCAAGATGAAGAAAGAATTCAAGAAATAACAATGTTTTTAAGAAATTGACAACAACCCAAGAGAGTCAGATACAGTTATTTTTTTTCTAATCAGATTTATCACCAGAAGGCTTCTAAGATCGATGTTTGTGGTCCACATATAGACTCTAGTGAGGCCGTGAATCTTTTTAATATATAAAACTTTTGTATGAGTGATTTTATGTAGTTTAATCAGTAAAAGAATCCATAATCTACATTAGATTCTCCAGTGTCTATATTAGCACAACAACATGACATGAATTCCCTGCTGATTTTCCTTTAATAGAGAGTTACTTAACTATTCTAGGCCGGTCTCAGCTATGCTAAACATATTAAGTAAAGGGTTATTTATCCAGGTTTTGGCCAAGGTATTAAACAAGAAATCAAGTCTCAGGGATATTATTGAAATGAGTTATTGGTTCACAGGAGTGGTGACCCTCCCAGGCAAGGGGGTGTTGGATAGCTCAGATCATTTTTCCCAGTACATCTTACCACTTTCAGCCTTAAAGATTTGAGAGTCACTTTTAAAACAATGGCTTTTCCAAATAAGTGGCTAAGAGAATTTTGGTAGACAATGATATGCAATGAACTAGATATTATATACAAATTATACGTAAATGACCCCCACATGTCTGTCAGTTTGCCACACTGTGGGTGCTTGTGTGTTGCGATGAGGCTGAGAGCTCTGCCATGGGTACCTCAGATATGACCAAGGTTACCCATGGTGGAAAGGTTTTCAGCTGAGCTTCCAGACTAAGACAGACTAGGGAGTAGGACCTGGTGAACCACTCCCGAAACAACTACCCACTGAAAACCCTATGAATAGCAAAGAAACACTGTCAGATATAGTGCCAGGAAATGAGCCCCCCAGGTTGGAACGCACTCAAAAGACTACTGGGGAAGAGTTGCCTCCTCCAAGTAGAGTCTACCGTGATGATGGAAATGGAGTAAAGCCCCAGGGACCTCCATTTGCTGATGTGACATGACTCAAAATGAGGAGAAACAATTGTAAACATCCATTAATAGTTGGAACATGGAATGTATGTAGTATGAATCTAAGAAAATTAGAAATTGTTGAAAGAGAAATGGAGCACATAAACATTGATATTCTAGGCATCAGTGAGCTAAAATGGACCAGCATATGCCATTTTGAGTCAGACAATCATATGGTCTACTATGCTGGAAATAATAAACTAAAGAGAAATGGGGTTGCATTCATCATCAAAAAAGACATTTCAAGATCTGTCATGAAATACAATGTTGTCAGTGATAGAATAATATCCATGCACCTATAAGGAAGGCCCGTTAATATGACTATTATTCAAATTTATGCACCCACCACTAAAGCCACAAATGAAGAAAGGGAAGACTTCTATCAGCTTCTGCAATATGAAATGGATCAAACATGCAATCAAGACATACTGATAATCATTGTGACTGGGATGCAAAGGTTGGAAACAAAGAAGAAGGCTCAGTAGTTGGAAAATATGGTCTTGGTGACAGAAACAAAGCTGGAGATCACATGATAGAATTTTGTCAGACCAATGACCTTTTCGTTGCAAATACATTTTTTTCAACATCATAAACAGAGACTATACACATGGACTTCACCAGATGGAACATACAGGAATCAAATTGACTACATATGTGGAAAGAGACAATGGAAAAGCTCTATACAAAATATCAAAACAAGACCACGTGCTCACTGTGGATCAGATCATCAACTTCTCAAATGCAAGTTCAAACTGAAGCTGAAGAAAATTAGAACAAGTATACAAGAGCCACAGTATGACCTTGAGTATATCCCACCTGAGTTCAGAGGCCATCTCAAAAATAGATTTAAAACATTAGAGACAAATGATAGGAGACCAGATGAGTTGTGCCATGACATAAAAGACATCATTCAAGAAGGAAGCAAAAAGTTCTTAAAAAGACAAGAAAAAAAGAAAAGACCCAATTACATGCCAAAAGAGACACTGGAACTTGCCCTTGAACATCGAGCAGCTAAAGTAAAAGGAAGACATGATGAAGTTAAGAATCTAAACAAAAGATTTCCACAGGCAGCTCAAGAAGACAAAAACAAATATTATAATGACATGTGCAAAGAGCTAGAGGAAGAAAACCAAAAGGGAAGAACACACTCTGTGTTTCTCAAGCTTAAGGAAGTAAAGAAAAAATTCAAGCCTCAAGGGGCAGTAGTGAAAGATTCTACAAGGAAAATATTAAATGATGCAGGAAACATCAAAAGAAGATGGGAAGAATACACAGAGTCATTATACAAGAAAGAATTGGTAGATGACCACCCATTCCAAGAGGTTGCATATGAAGAGGAACCAGTGGTATTGAAGGACAAAGTGGAAGCTGCCTTGAAAGAACTGGTGAAACACAAGACTCCAGGAATTGATGGGATACCAATAGAGATGTTTCAACAAACAGATGCAGCACTGGATGTGTTAACATGTTTGTGCCAACAGGTTTGGAAAACAGCTACTTGGCCAACTGACTGGAAGAGATCCATATTTGTGCCTATTCCCAAAAAAGGGGACCCAACTAAATATGCAAACTATCAGACAATAATATTAATATCACACACAAGCAAAATTCTACTAAAGTTCATTCAGATGCGACTGCAGCAGTATATAGACAGGGAATTACCGGAAAATCAAGCAGGATTCAGAAGAGGGCAAGGAACCAGGGACATCATTGCTGATGTCGGGTGGATATTAGCTGAAAGCAGAGAATATCAGAAAGAGGTCTATCTATGTTTTATTGACTAGGCAAAGGCATTTGATTGTGTGGATCATAACAAATTTTGGATAATACTTCGGAAAATGGGAATACCAGAACACCTAATTGTGCTCATGAGAAATCTGTACGTGAACCAAGAGGCAGTTTTTCGAATAGAACAAGGAAACACTGAGTGGTTTAAAGTTGAGAAAGGTGTGCGTCAGGGCTCTATACTTTCACCCTATCTCTTCAATTTATATGCTGAGCAAATAATCCGAGAAGCTGGATTTTATGTGGAAGAACACGGCATTAAGATTGGAGGAAGACTCATTAACAACCTGCATTGTGCAGATGACACAACTCTGCTTGCTGAAAGTGAAGAGGATTTAAAACATTTACTGATGAAGATCAAAGATCATAGCCTTCAATATGGGTTACGACTAAACATCAACAAAACAAAAATCCCTATGACTGGGTCAGCACGCAACTTCACAATAAATGGAGAAAAGATTGAGGTTGTCCAAGATTTTGCTTTGCTTGGCTCTATAATCAACACCCATGGAAGCAGCAGTCAAGAAATCAAAAGACGCATTGCTCTAGGAAAAGCTGTGGCAAAAGATCTCTTTAGAGTATTGAAAAGCAAAGATGTCACATTGAAGGTGAAGGTGTGTCTGACTCATGCTATGGTATTTTCAGTGGCATCATGTGGTTGTGAAAGCTGGACATTGAACAAGAGAGACAGAAAAAGAATTGATGCTTTTGAATTGTGGTGCTGGAGATGTCTATTGAATATACCATGGACTGCCAAAAGAACCAACAAATCTGTCCTAGAAGAAGTGCAACCAGAGTGCTCCTTGGAAGCAAGAATGGCCAAACTGCGTCTTACATATTTCAGACATGTAGTCAGGAGAGATCAATCCCTGGAGAAGGACATCATGTTTAGGAGAGTGGCAGGTCAATGCAAAATAGGAAAACCCTCCACCAGATGGATTGACACAGTGTCTGCAACAATGGGCTTAAAGATAAATAAGATGGGCACAGAATCGGCAAGTGTTTCGATCTGGTGTACACAGGGTGGCTATGAGTCGGACTCTACTCAACGGCACCTAACAACAAACACATAAATGAAAGATCAACTATCATGTGCTATTTTCTTTTTAGCAGATACTATATGTTTTTTAAGTAATAGACTTAAATTATAATTATAATGTAATAATATCATACCTACATGCAGTAGCTTGAATGTGTCCACCTAAAACCCTATATTGGAAACTTAATCTCCAGTGCAATACTATAGGGAGGTGGGGGCTAATGAGAGTTGATTAGGCCATGAGGTTGGAGTGAGTGGATTAATGCCCCTATCGCAGGAATGGGTTCATCATTGCAAGAGTGGATTCATGAAGAAAGAGATCGGTCTCCTCCCCACCTTCTCTTTCTGGGTTTCTCTCTGTCACCCATTCCCTTGCATTTCTAACTTCTGCCATGAGATAACACAGCAGGAAGACCCTCACAGAGTACCAGCCCTTCAATCCTGGATTTCCCAGCCTCCAGGACTGTAATAAACATATTTTTGTTCATTAGTTTTCCCTTGCATGTATTCTGTTACAGTAGTAAAAAATAGTCTAACATATTCCATGAAGAGATGATAACAGAATGACTGTGAATAGCAGTTGGTAGATGACTAAGAAAATACCACTTGCTTTGGTTTATCCACGTATAAAAACTGAATGTTATACATGGCCTACCTAGTTCATACCTGCAACCTTAGCCCTGTGGCATCTGGTCCTGTCACATCTCGGAAGCTAAGCAGGGTCAGGCCTGGTTAGTACTCAGAGGGAGACTGCCTGGGAACACAAGATGTTGTAGGCTTGGGAGATGGACCCGGCATCCCATTCTCAAAAATCAATCTCCCATTGAAAACCCTATGAATAGCAGAGAAGCATTGACAATATTGTTTTGCCTGTTGTACGCAGGGTCGCTGTGATTCGGATACCAACTGGACGGCACATAACAACAACAACAATAACAACAACAACATCATGTAGTTCACAGGGCTGAGGTTCAGTTGGTAGACTGTTTGCATGTACTGAGACCCTGGGTTCCATCCCCAGCACTGCAAAAATAGGAGGAGTACTTGACACCCCACTCCCAAAATAATCCTGAAGCCATCAGCCATTGAAAACCCTATGGATGGTAGAGAAGCACTGACACAATGCTAGGCATGGCACAGTATCGAGGTGTGTTTTGTTCTGTTGTACGTATGGTTGCTATGATTTGGTTCTGACTGGACAGCACCTAACAACAACAACCTAGTTCATAGGGTGAATAAAAGTACTGAATGAGTCAATGAATATCAAAGAATTTTACAAACACCAATGTTAGTTATGGTATTAGCTTTCTGTCACCGTGACCAAATAACCTGAGAAAATCAACTCAAAGGAGAAAAGTTTTATTTATGGTCACAGTTTCGCAGGTTTCAGTCGATGGTCACTAGTATTCATTTTTTATGGGCCTGTAAGGCAGAAAATCATGGGGCAGCATGTGGTAGGGCAAAGTGGCTTAGCACACAGTGGCTAAGAAGCAAAGAGAGGGAGAGGAATGGGTCAGGATCCCAATGCATCCTTTAACAACCTGTTTTCAACTACCTACTTTCTCCAACTAGGCCCTACCTCCTAAGGTTTCAGCACCTCTCTATGCTGCCACCAGGTAGGGACCAAAGTTTTAACACATGAGTCTTTGGGGCACATTCCAGATACAAACTACAACAATTATTGTCTAGTGCATGCAAACATGCATATATATGTAAATATACATAAATATACATACTTATGTTGCTTTGTTAGGTGCCAAGTCCAGCTCACAGCGACCCTCATAGAGTTTTCAGTGGCTCATTGTTTAGGAATTGTTTCAGGAATGGATTGCCATGTCCTTCCTTCTCCCATTTTTGCAGTGGTGGGGATCAAACTCAGGTCATCAGAGTGCAGATAAGCGCTCTAACAACTGAGATAAACCCCAGCTCCATACATATATATGCTCACTCACACACACACACACACACACACACACACACACATATATATATACATACATATATACATCTATGCACACACACACACATACACATACATATATATATTTATAGTGACTGACCTCATTAAGAATTCTCCTACTGGAAATGAAAAATGACTCAAATGTTTGAGAGGGAAATCTGACAAAATGAATTAAATTGTAGATAAGTATACCCTTAGACCCCAATAATCAACTAAGAATATAATTGAAATTTATATTAGAGTATAATTAGATTTATATCAAGTTGTGTTTTTAAGAAAGTCCATGTATTGTTTCCAAGAATGAAAATCCAGGATCAACCACAATGCTCATTAATAAGGAAATGGTTAAACAAATTATGACATTAACATATGCTATGGTCTGAATTTTTATATCCCTTCAAAAGCCATATATTGAAACTCTAACACCCAAAGTGATAATATTAGGAAGTGACTTAGTATTTGGGATGGAGCCATCATAAATGGGAATATTGCCTTTACAAAAGAGACTGGAGAGAAACCCCTCATCCTTTCTACCATGTAAAGAGCCAGTAAGAAAAATGCTGTTTTTGAAGCAGCAAGAAGCCTTTACCAGACACGTAGTCTAATAGTGCATTGATCTTGAACTTCCTAGCCTCCAGAACTGTGAGACATAAACATCTGCTGTTTATTAGCTACCTAGTTCATGTAATTATTTTTATAGCAGTCAGAGTAAAAGAACTACAATAAAATTCTATGCAGCCATTAAAAGTGATTATCTAGGTCTTTTTTGGGCAGTATTAGGGTGTTGACTCCAGGACTTCATAAGGCAGGTGCTATACCACTGAGATGCAATCCCATACCCTATTTCTACTTTTTATTTTGAGACAGTGTCTCACTAAATTACACAGTCTGTCTCTAGTCACAAACTCATGATTCTGCTGCCTCAGCCTCCACAGTCACTGGGATTATAGGTGTGCATCGCCATGCCCAGGTATTTAGGTATATCTCTGTTGACACAGAAATGTCTATGTAACATATTGTTTATTGAAAAATGAGATAGTAAAATATCATATGATCATATTTAATTTTTTGAAAAAGAAGACTGAAAAAAGTACACTTGTATATATGAGTTGATTGCTTTAATGACCAGAAAAAGTGAACAAGGCTATTTTTCTTTTGAATAAGAAAGCATGCCTTCTCTAGAGTTTTTCAGTTGCTCAAAGGCCCGAGCACCTCCCATCAACCACTGTTAAGATTCAATAGTATTTGCCCCAGGAAGTACAAGACTGATGGTTTTATGTGACCTGGGAAGCGGCAACTCAAAACTTTTCATTGAAAAGTTTGCCATGTTTTCTAGAAATAATAATATTAAAACAAAAACTTGATTTTGTTAAATCTTTGCCTGCTTAAACGCTTCCGTAGCAGAGATGAATTCATCAGATTAGTGAAAGAAGAGGCCTGAAGTACTAGATAACTTACAACAGGGTTTTCAAAGGAAATGGGGAAAAGGAAGGGTTGAGCAGGATGTCACCATAAGGTTTACTGGAAATAGCCTGTGATTTCTTCGAGAAGTAAAGGACTGGACCAGTAAAGGTAAACAGCTGGTAGTGCTAGAAGGAGTTGCGGAATGAAGGAACAAATCTCACCTGCTTGCCAGTTTTGCCTGACTCCCATGGTACTTATCTTTGGTATTAAACAAGCTGGGCATGGTGGCATACTCCTGTAACCCCAGCTAAGCAAGAGCCAGAGGCAGGAGGATCACAGGTTTGAGGCCAGAGGCAGCCTGTGTAATTTAGCGAGAATTTGTCTCAAGACAAAAAATTTTACAATGGGCTGGAGGTGCAGCCTAGTGGTAGAGGAATTGCAAAATATGGCTGAGGCTCTGGGTTCCAACCCCATGTACTGCAAAACAATAAATCAAACAGAAACCCAAACAAAAGACAAGCATTTCCCACATTCAGTTCAACATTTTTCCTTCTTTCTTCCTTTTCCTTCCCTGGCTACTCACTTTTTCTGTGCCCAGGCAAATTCTCTCTCTGTTTCTATATCAAAGGAAAGAAGATTATCTGGTGGACAGATTGGAAAGATGTATATTAATAAGTTTCTCTTAGAACTTGAATTTCAATTTGTACCATATCAATGTAGAAGGTAGGGAGAAGGGAAAGAAGCTACATGTTTCAAACCTAGAAAATATGCCAGTCCTATTAATGTAAATTACTTTTATTTTAGACACAAAATGACCCTAAAACATAGTTTTCCTTTTTTCCCCCTTCCTTCTTCTCTTTTCTCTCTTTTCATTTCTTCTTCATTGAAACCAATACTCAGTGAGGTTGAGTAACACACTCAAGGTCACCTGAATTCTATATGACTTAATGGGTTTCTGATCTTAGGTTGTATAACTATAGAGCTAAAAAGCTTTCATTCATTAATTCATTAATCCTTGTCAAGTATCTACTGTATGCCAATCACTATGCTAGTTAATGGGAGAAGGAGTGGCAATCCTCTCCCAAGGCAATCTTGAAACAATCAACCATTGAAAACCCCTATGAGGGTCACTATGAGTCAGACATGACTCGAGGGCACCTAACAACAACAACATGCTAGGTGCAGGGACCAGACAGCCATGATCTTTGTCTTCAAGAACCTCACAGACTAGCAGAAAAGTCAATGAGAAGAGTGCTATGAAATATTTAGAGCAGTAATTTAGCCAGTTTCTTTACACTATTTTCTATAATTCCAGTGGAATAGCATTTGTGTTGCCATCAGATATTTAATTTATAAGTAGTTATACTCAAAAAAGCCATACAACGTATGTGAGATCACAGAGCTGGCCCTGGGTTAGAATGCCTTGAATTGTAACCTTTTATGTTCCTCTCTATTCTAGATAACATTCTTTCGTTGGTTTTTGGAAGTAATAAGCAAATTAGTAAATGCATGGAAACCCAGATTATTTAAACAATTTTGCATTACATATTCAAATTATGTCATACCAATTTGTATTATAAGATAAATGTTGATATAGTTTATATTAGCATGCACTTATGTAAATTTACAATTTTATCTAAGGAAGCTGGTTTGAAATACTTAAGAAGAAGAACTTAAATTATGAAAAAATTGAAAATGCAAGGAATGCATTATAACTGAGGAAGTAAGCACATTAACTGGAAATTAAAAATATATGCATGATTTTTATGCAGGGTCATGGCAATATGAATCATGCTCACTATGCTGAATTATGGATTAGTCAAAATAGTCCTCATTGCAAACCTGCAGCTTAGATTTCACAACATTCATAACATGGCAGAAATAAATGCCATAGTCAGACATGGCTTCCTGAAACAATACAATATAGCAGAAGCAACAAATATTCAGGTCACATTTAGTAGTCCTTTACATTTGGCATTAATTTATTTCTTGTAGCTTTGTGTTTGTTTTATTTTGATATTTTTGGCTGCTATCATAGCAAGACTGAAGAAAGGATGCAAGGTTTTCAAACATAGAAAGATATCCTTTCTTAACTCTGTAAAAATGAGCAACTAAACAGGGAAGAACACTAAGAAAATAAAAGCCTAGAGGTACTTACCATTTCCTCTTTCTCAAGGCTAATGCACAGAGATGAAATATAAATGAAGATGGATACTTTATAGCACCCTCCCCTTCTGAATCCATAGCTGCCTACGCATCCTTCTATCATGCCTCCTTCTATCTTGTTGACCAGGGGTCCTCATTCTGAACACACTAGAGTGAATATTAATAGTATTCAAAATCCAAGTCCATTTTCTTTTCATTTCCTTCAAAATAATGAATTAATTAGCACCAGGCTGACTTAGTACCTAGCAGCAACTACACAATGTGTTCAAGGAAAGATTAAAATACTAAAAAGTTAACTTTGAGGAGCAGGTCAACAACACGGCCCTCATGGATGGATCCTTAGAAATTACACTTAGAAATGACATTCACTGTTTCATATCACCTTTAATTGTAGTGTCTGGCAGACTGAAAGTTGTTGACTTTTCTTTTGGCTTCTTACCACTCACCAAGGGCTCACATGAAGAATGCACAGGAGCCAACACAGATCTGAATAGCACCAGAAAGGGCAGAAGACCTTCCCAGGGCCAGAAGAAAAACTCTACTTATGACAAGCACTTTTTAAACTCAGACTGCTAGTGTGGTATCTCTAACTGTTCGGTGTCAAAATATTGTCACAATGACTGCTATTACTTGATATCTTTTTAATTTGCAGTTTTCTAGTGCTGTATGGGAATTGCAATACCTTTAAAAATTATGCAGCCATTTTTCACAACAAACTAGTTTTAATTATATGCAAAGAAAGTGCAAAGTATACCTGGGGGGAAGTGTATATTTTGGCACTCACAAGATAGGGAGGAACATCCTGAAGAATTACCCACCTTCCGTGTCAGGATTTTACCAGCCTTGTGACTTTTCACGTTCTAACTATGTATTAGGCTGCATAACTTTAACAAAGCCAGAAAGAAAATGGGGTACAGGCTGAAAAATGATTTATTAGAATGGTAATTCTGGGACAGCATGCAAAAAAAAACCCCATAAATATTCTTCTTAATGATTTACTTTATATGAGAGCTTCCAAGTAATATATTGTCTGACAATTTTCAAGATGGCTATATAAACAGAATTTTTTTCACTCAAGCTTAATATATGATGAAGTCTCTGTAAATTAATCTATGGAGCCAGAATGCATTCAGGTGTGCATTCCTGATAATAAAGATTTCTGTATATAATATTGTTGTTGTTAGGTGCTGTGGAGTTGAGTCTGACTCAGAGCAGCCCTCATAGGGCTTTCAATGGCTGATTATTTTAAGATTGCTTTGGGAGTAGATTGCCACATCCTTCTTCTGTTATTGCAGGGCTGGGAAATCAACCCTGGTCCTCAGAGGGTAAAGAGCAACACTATATCAATAGAGCTAAACCCCAGCCCCATATTGTTTTTGTTAGGTGCCCACAAGTCAGTATCCCACTCATAGCGACCCTATGTATAACAGGTAAAACAGTATTGTTAGTGCTTCTCTGCCACTCATAGGGTTTTCAATGACAGATTGTTTTCTGGGAGTGGGTTGCTGGGTCCTTCTCCCAAGCCTCACATATATTACTATAATTTAAGATATATATATATATATATATTTGTTGTTGTTAGGTGCCATTGAGTCAAGTCTGACTCATAGCGACCCTCATAGGGTTTTCAATGGCTGACTGTTTTGGGATTGCCTTGGGAGTGGGTTGCAAGGTCCTTCTCCCATTCTGCTTTGCTCGGAATTGAACTTGGAACCTCAGAGACTGCAGCACAGCACTCTACCAACTGAGCTAAATCTCAGCCATATATATATATATATATATATATATATATATATGTCTTAACTCTGTACAGTGGATTTCTTTTTGGCATTGAGAAAAAAAGTGAAGGAAAGACAGTCAATGGTACTAAATGACATGTGTTTCCATTCTAACTCAACTCAAGAATCTATGATTTTCTGCACAAGCAGAACCAAGCCACATTAAAATGTCTTCTCATCTTTATGAGTCCTATATTATAGCCAAAATTTCGATAGTGCCTTTTAAACTAGATGTTTAAAATTAGACAGATATTTAATTTTTCTTTGTAAGGCAGCCATCAAAGATACTAAAACTCCAATAACTTTGTAGAAAGACTCATAGGGACTGTTAAAATGGGATGCTATGTTATAACACAAATAAGTATTTCTTATTCTGCTTCTGAAACATGGTCAGGATCTCATACATCTGCATCATTCTATGTTGAGCAATGCTGTGCTCTGTAGAGGAGTGGCAGACAGGAGGAAGCTTCCTGGAACAAAGAAATCAAGGCTACAGTGAATAAGCCTAGTCTTGATATAATAACAACAGGGCAAGGGAGTCTAAAGTCCAAGTCACTAAGGCAACAGGGTAAATTCTTCATGTTTGGGTCAGGTTTCCAAATTTCAGGTTTAAAGGAAGAGAAAATGAGTCCAAGCACAGACTGGTTTGATACCTGATTATTGATCTTAGGTGCCCTGGAGTTGGGTCCGACTCATAGAGACCCCTGTGTACAACAGAACAAAACAGGAAACAGTCCCCTACAGAGGTACCTGATAGTAGGCGAGAAAAATGAGCCATGCTATCAAAGAATTCCACTAAGGTTTAAACAAGGCAGCAGCCAGTGACCAACAGGACATGGGACAGGATGTAGACACTATGGGACCTGCAGGAGTTAGAAGGAGGGTCAGAGTCCTAGATGACTAGGCTTGGGGTTCAGGTTTGTTGCAAGGGACATAGAAGGGCAGGCAGCTCAGTAGAATGGTGAAAATGCAGAGAAGAGGGGAAGGGTGGTTAGAGAAAGAAAACTCAGCTTGATGCCCATACAGTCTTTGGGAGAAAAAGGACACCTGGTGCATGGCTACAGACTAATTTTCTTATTCCTGCTGGTGGAGAATTAGTTTCTAATATACCACCATGCCTGAATCTTAATGATTCAGGAATTAGGCAAAGCAGAGCAATCTGTTGGGAGCTCTTCAGTAGCCACAGCTGGGAGTACAGAGGCAGGAACTGAGAAAGAAGACCATACATAGCAGGGATCTTTTTTATTTTAGAAAATTTAAAATAAATGGGAGAATCCATTTAAAGGGACACATTTGATGCTTCAAGAATACATAATGCTTAACTATCTAGAGGAAGAGACTCTATGCAGAGTGATATTTCATCAGTCACAAATACATAAGGGACATATGCCAGCATTATTTTGCAGGGAGTAGCAGGTATTGAGTCTGCTTGGATCACACTTTTAAAGAATTTTTTTCCCCACAGAATGTCTAATGCCCAGTTCTCATTCTGCTTTTAGTACCAGAAGTGGGGAATACTATGAATATTCCAAAATTGTACAAATAAAGTGTTTGGGCATAGGAGGATGCAGAAGTGCTGACAAGATGATCTTTGTGGTCCCTTCCAACATGAACATTCTGTGATTCCATGACTGGTTCATTCCTGTAGCACACTGAAACTACCAAGGGACATATCTTGAGGAAAAAAAACTATTATCTGCAAAGTTTATTCAGAGAGGAAAGGTTTATGTTTGTTTCCTGAATGTGGTTAGCCAATAGTGAGTATCCTGCAATCTACTATTATCTTCCACTAATTCAGACCACCCACTTGTCAAGGAGATGTTCGAGTTTACTGAAAAGGAGACAAACTTCTTGAAAAACAAATCAGATGAATTCCATTTTAATTTATTAAATCAGAAATTCTTTGGAAAGGGCAGAATTTAGAAAGCCTGAGCTAGAGTTACTGACCATGCTTTTGTCAGGATGCTTCCTAACCACATCTAGGCTTCTCTAATTAATATAATATCATTTTTATTTAATAAATGAGCTCAGTTTCCAAAAGTTCTTAAGAGAATAAAGATGACCCTTCCACTGCCAATGATGGCAAACCCTAAGTATATATTGCTGATATTTATTTATTGGATTAATTACATATGCTATAAGAAGTTATAGAATGTTATATGGCCACTTTGGTAGATGTTCTCCTTTTATATGTTATTGTTGTTGTTATGTGCTGTCCACCCTATGTATAACAGGTGAAACAGTATCGTTAATGTTTCTCTGTTATTCATAGGGTTTTTAATAGCTGATTGTTTATTCGGAGTGAGTTGCCAGGTCTTTCTCTCAAGCCTACAGCACCTGGTGTTCCCAGGCAGTCTCCTATCCAAATACTAAGCAAGTTCGACCCTGAGCCTGAGATATGACTGGATCAGATGTCACAGTGGTAAGGCGCTGGGCCATTTTATATGATTTCAGTACAATTAGTGCTAGATGACTAAAAAGGACTAAAAGTAAAGGAAAAGATAGTAGGTTCTTTCATGTCATTTACCATTTTTATCTGTGCTGTCCAATATAGAAGTCATTAGCCAAATGTGGCTAGTTATCACTTGAAATACGTGACTGGTCTGTGTTGAAATGTATTATAACTGATAAATACACATCAAGTTTCAACAATTCAGTACAGAAAAGAGAATGTGAAATATTATTAATTATTATGTTGATTATAAGTTTAAATATATTGTGGATGTTGGTTAAATAAAATATATTGCTAAAATTAATTTCCTGTTTTTAAAGTCTCTTCTTATGTGGCTCCTTGATAATTTAAAATTATACATGAGATTCATATTTGTAGCTTACATTATATTATTATTGGACAGCACTAATCTAGTCTGGCTTATATAGAAAAGGTAAACACAAAACTGATAAAACAATATGGTGACTCATGAAAAGAAGCCACACATAAAATGCACTGGAAATTTGGAGAAAGTGTAAGTCTTGAAGCAAAGAGTTAAGGAAATCCAAACTTGTAGATTATTGAGAATCCACACCTAAACTTTTGAATGTTATTGCTACAAATATGTAATTAATTTTTGTGTCAGGATAATCCCTTGCTGTGCTTTGCTTTCTGCTTTTTGGCTTACTTAATAAGAGTTTTCTGTTTTCTGTATTTATAATTTTGACTTTCTGATGGATATTTCTCTGTTTTACATCCCTATTTTACCACTTTCATAAATCATCCTGCATTTAACCGTAGATACCAATGCTCTTTCTCTCACTCCTTCATAGCCAGTCTCCTTGGAATGGTTTTCATTGAAATGTCACTATCTTACTTCTCATTCACATCTGAACCCAAGACAATCATACCACACCCCACCAGTCCATTGAAGATCCTTTTTCTATAGCTCCCATTGATTTCATGTTGCCCAAATTCATTTGGCCCATCTCATTCTTTACCTCATATAATTTCTTCGGAGCATTAAACTCTTTTGGCCAACCTTGCCTTATTTCTTGCCAATATACTCAGACTTTTCTGGTTGTGTTGGCCATTCCTTCTTAGAGTACTTGACTACCTGTTAAATATCAGTGTATTCTTCAGGGTTGTTCTCCTTGCTCTTTTCTGTATACTCATCTTGAGGGATATCATATACTGTTATTAAGTTAATAATCATCAATTTACTGAAGACTCTCAAATCTGAATTTTTAAACTTACTCTTTTCTTTCTTGATCTATAAATCTAATTTTAATAGAATACACTTCTTCATTCAATAACAACTGAGATAAACTTTGATTTCCCCACCCCCAGTGTCAATTTCAGCATTTCTTTTATTTTATGCTCAGATTATGTGGTAGTTCTGGGTTCTCCTCAAATATGCTGTGCCTTTTCTAACACTGGGGACTTAACCCATGTTTTCCATCTGCATAGAATGTTCTTCCTAGTTCTTCATAGTGAAATGTGGCAAATGCCAGTCTTGACACATTTTCTTCAAATCTTCCATTGCTCAAGACTGGACCAAATCCCATTTATATGTTTCCTTATAGAAGGAACCAGGGACATCATTGCTGATGTTAGGTAGATATTAGCCGAAAGCAGAGAATACCAGAAAGATGTCTATCTCTATTTTATCGAGTATGCAGAGGCAATTGACTGTATGGATCATAATAAATTACAGATTATATTGTGAAGAATGGGAATACCAGATTTTAATTGTGCTGATGAAGAATCTGTACATGGACCAGGAGGCAGTTGTTCAAACAGAACAAGGAAATATGCTTGGCTTAAAGTTGAGAAAGGTGTGTGTCAGGGCTGTATCCTTTCACTATACCTCTTCAATTTCTATGCTGAGCAAATAATCCAAGAAGCTTGAATTTATGAAGAAGAACAAGGCATCAGGATTAGAGGAAGACTCATTAACAACCTGCATTATGTAGATGAAAGAACTCTTTTGGCTGAAAGTGAAGAGGATTTGAAATATTTACTGATGAAGATCAAAGAATACAGCCTCATTATGAGTAGCCCCTCAACATCAACAAAACGAAAATCCTTACAATTGTGTCAGTGTGCAACTTCATGATAAATGGAGAAAAGATTGAGGTTGTCCACGGTTTTGCTTTACTTGCTTCTACAATTAACACCCATGGAAGCAGCAGTCAAGAAATTAAGATGCATTACATTGGGAAAAGTTGTGGCAAAGACCTCTTTAAAGTATTGAAAAGTAAAGATTTCACATTGAAGACGAAGGTGCACCTGACTTATGCCATGGTATTTTCAGTTGCATTATATGGTTGTAAAAGCTAAACATTGAACAAAGAAGACTGGATAAGAATTGATACTTTTGAATTATGGTGCTGGTAATTGACATCGAACATACCATGGACCACCAAAGGAACCAACTGATCTGTCCTAGCAGAAGTGTAACCAAAGTGCTCCTTGGAAGCAAGGATGGCTACACTTCATCTTATGTTTTTTGGACATGTAGTCAGGAGGGACCAATCCCTGGAAAAGGACACCATGTTTAAGAGAATGGCAGGTCAACAAAACAAATGATAATCCTCAACTAGATGGATTGACACCATGCCTGAAACAATGGGTTTAAACATAAATAAGATCCTATTCCTGGCACAGAATTGAGGAGTGTTTTGTTCTGTTGTACATATGGTCACTATGAGTCAGACCTGACTTGATGGCACCTAACAACAATAGAATCTTGTCCTTCCTCTATTATACAATCTTTATATTTGTTGTACTTCTCTATCTCCTCTCCCTGCTCTTCAAAATTCTCAAAGGCAAGAGGCTCTTACTGCTACAGAATTCACTGCTAGCATATGTGCCTAACATATGATGGTTTATCAGTAGAAATCTGTTGTCCACACAAAGAAGGAAGGCAGGTCAGATGGACAGAATGAATGCTTTTCTTACAGAGGTATCATTTCAGCTAGATCTTGATGATGACAAAATTTTATCCATTGAGGACAAAAAAATAAAAAGGGACAGAGGGTACAGCTCAGTGGTAGGGTGTTCCAGGTACATATCACCACAAATGTAAAAAAAAAAAAAAAAATGGGCAAAACTTTGACAGGGGATACTGGAAACAATTTCTATGAAAAAATATATAAGCTATATTAGAAAGAAATTTCTATGAAGAACCTTGAATGCCAGGCTAAATTTGCATTTCATTTTTACTTGATGGAGGACAATGAAAAATCAAAAATATTTTTAAGAAGAAATGACATGATTTGGATGTTGATGAAAGAAATTAAGTGAGCAGTATTATGAAGGATAAGGAAAAATGAAGATTTTGGTCCTTAAAGTAACATCAAAAACTAAAATCTCTCACTATACTTTAAATATCTGGAATGATGGAAGATAGAAAGACAAGGAAAAATGGATGGGCAATAAAGAGAAATGAAGAGCCTTACTGTCTGAATGAGGGCAGGCAAGTAGAAACAATTGAAATCAAGCCAAAATAGACCTTGAATATAAGCCACAATTATCTGTAAGCAGAAATGGTCACTAAGAACTTCATAATCCTGCTAATGTGTGAGCATGGCCACATGTGTTTGTGAAAGCAAACAGGCTCATAAATGTCTTTTGCAGTTGAATCAGCAAAGAATGATGGAGTTTTTCTTATTTAGGACAAGAAATAAGTCTAGAAAGGGTAAGCTAAGTATAATTTTCATCTAGCTTTTGGACTGTAGTTGATGAATTCTCAGAAAACGGAAACTGGTGGTCTTTCTCCCTCGGAGAAAGAAAGAAGAAATGGCTCTGAATAATGCATCATCAAGGAAAAGCCATTTTCTATATCTCTTCTTGAAAATCAAACCTGTATATAGGATTGTTCATAGGAATTACTGGTTGGAATAAGAACAGCATATAAAGGGAAGTTGCAAAAACTATCAAGGATCATTTAAAGAATTTAAATTATCTCAATAAAATTTTAGGATACCTTTCCCCAAAAGCATGCATTACATTTGTTTCCAAAGCCCTACTCCTAAAAAATGTTTATCCTTAAAAAGCCATTTCTCTATTCTGATAATGTAAAGGAACAGGATCCTGCAGCAAAGGAAGGAAGAAAAGAGACAAAATCTAGACCAATGTTTAATTATTTTGCATTCCATTTCAACTTAGCCATCTCAAAATGTATGAGACAGAGCCGCTCCAGAAGGGCATTGCACTGGAAGCAAATGTGGTGAGAGACAGAGGAGCAAGGACGTGGCAGGCAGCCATGGAACCTGTGCCCCCATGTCCCTGCCATGCAGTGACCAAGGGTGAAATGTGTAAGATATGAGGCTCCACTTTCTAATTTAAAACAATAAGACTTATAATTGCATACTGTTTAAGGTTCATCTAGACATAACTTTGCTGGGATTTAGCTCAGTTGGTAGAGCGCTGCGCTGCAGTCTCTGAGGACCTGAGTTCAATTCCCAGCACCGCAAAAATGGGAGAAGGGCCTGGCAATCCACTCCCAAGGCAATCCCGAAACAGTCAGCCATTGAAAACCCTATGAGGGGCGCTATGAGTTCGATACCTACTCGACGGCACCTAACAACAACAACAAGATCTAACTTTGAAGTGTAATGAAAAATTTTGTCTACTTTTTGTCTAGGGTTCCTAGCACAGGGCTTACCCAAGATGTGGAATTTCCTGAGCAGTAGAAGAACTTTGTTGTTGGTGGTGCCTTGGGCTCACACTCCAGTTTACAGTGATGAGATTCACAGTAGGTCCCTACAAAGCTTCAGCATGGGGCCTGGTTAACAATAAAATAGAAAGTTGAGACTTCAAACAAGTCTAACTTCTGGGAAGGGGAAAGGGCTGAAGATTGAAATCAATTAATTGTGTCCACATAAGGAAACCTTAATATGGATTCTGGATACAGAGGCTTTGTGAAGTTCCTGGTTGTACAACACACTGATGCGCCAAGAGGGTGGGTGAAGTTCCCTCATTCCAAAGGAGTAGTGCAGAGAAGCTCTGAATTTTAGATCTTACCAAACATTGCCCTTTGTGCCTCTTCAGTTGGCTGGTTCTCACCTGTATCCTTCATAATAACAAGGGTAATAGTAAGTATAGCACTTTCCAGCCGGGTGCAGCAGTGCATAACTGTAATGCCAGGGATCCGTGAGGCTGAGGAGGAAGATTGCAAGTTTGAGGCCAGAGGCAGCCTGTACAACTCAGTGAGATTTTGTCTCAAGATAAAAAATAAAAAAGAGACTGAGTGTTTAAATCAAGGTTACAGCACTTGCCTAGCATGTGTGAGGCCCTGAATCCAACCCCAATACTGAAAGAAAAAAAAGTATTTTCCTGAGTTCCGTGTGTTGTTGTAGCAAATTCCTGCACTTAATGGGTTCTAGGAAGTCCAATATTTTTAGCCAGTCAGTCCAAAGTGCAAGGGGCTTGGGGACCCCCTATGGGCATCTAGCATCTAAAATACAGGCAGCCTTGTTATGCCAGCATGTTCTTAAACCTGTGGAGTCTGACTATAACTATATTTAGTGCCAGAATTAAATTGCAGTATTTCAGTTGTCAGAATGAACATTATTTGCTGTACAAAGGGAGAGATAATTGAGGCCAAGAAGGGAATAGAAAGGACCATGCTTCCATTCGGCTTTTAGCCTGGGTACTTGAAGGGAAGCATGGTTGACACTAGACTGGTAATTCCTAGTAAGTTTTGCTTTAAGGTATGTGTCCTAATGAATCAAGTGATTTACTGACCTCACCTAAGGTACTACAGCAGCCTTGAAACCCTGTTGCCCTAAGAGTGCTCAAAACAATCATCTGTCATTAGGATGGGCACAAGAAATATATTGAGCAGATTCTGGGTCCAGGCACATTCAACATAGCATTTCATTTGTATCTCACAGAGGAGCGAAGGCCTGTGACATGAAACTAGACTTGTGACCTGATGCTTACTTTCATCTCCTCTCTAATATAAAACCTACTGAATTATATTCCAGATTCACAGGCCTCATTTTCATTCTAATCATAGCGTTTGCAGGGAGGAGGGGGATGCAGGGGTAGACAAAGTATTAGGTTCCTGGTCTCATGCTACCTACCTCTCAAAAAGCTCTTAGATCAAACAGAAGTGTGATGAGAGACAAAAAAAAAAAAAAAATGCCATCAGGTCTTTCTCTTACTAAAGGAGTTTAGACTTTCAACATGATGAATTCTCTTTGATAAAAGAAGAAAGAGACGTGTTGTCTCTAGAGGAAACTGGTGGGGTTCCCATGGTCTTCACAATAGGCAAAGTGCCAGCTCTCCGAATCTCCTGTCTCCTTGTTTCCTCTCTTCCACATGGCTAAAATGAAAGACACAGATGTCCAATTCTACTCAAATATTTTCTTTTAAACTACAGAGATAGACTGCTACGTTTCTCCATTTGAAGGACTGAACATTTGCAGGAAAAGAGATCACAGAAAGACAGTTTCATCAGAAGCTGCTGCATAATGAGACCATGAGACAAAAAAAAATGGGATTGTGGCCCTTTAAACATCATCAGAGGGAGCTGTGCTGTGTTTTCCAGCCATTCACCCAAAAGAGCAAACTCTAGCTCCTTAGGTTGTACTATGTTCTTTCTTTCTATCTCTTTTTCCAAAGTTTTAATTAACTTTTCATCTTTAAGTGATACTAGGAGCATGAGAAAACTTAATCTGAGGTCAGTTACTACAGAATGAATACCCCTTATCGAAAATACTTGAGACCAGAAGTGTTCTCAATATTGGATGTTTTTGGAGATTGGAACTTTTGCATATACATAATGAGATATCATGGCAATAGAACCTAAGTCTAAACATGAAATTCATTTATGTTTCATATCCACCATACACACAAGGTAATTTTTTCCAATATTTTTAGCACACCTGTTTTCACACTGGGTCCCATCACATAAGGTCAAGTATGGAATTTATTTTTTTACCACCTGTGGTGTCATGTTGCCCTTAAAAATTTTGGATTTTGGAACATTTCAGATTTCATGTTTTGGGATAAAAGATAGTGAATCTGTATTAGCTTTCCTGGTGAGAAAATGAGTTCTCATGCCTCTCTATTTTGGTTCTGGCAGGGATTTCTCATGGCTCCAGTGCTTCATAGGGATATTACTTATATGTTGGGGCTGAACTATTCTTGAAATCCCAGTTAGAATCACTTTGAAACTAACTACATCCTAAAAATGGGAAAAGTAGCCTGGCTGCCATTCCCTCAAATATAGCTTCTATTTGGACAATTTTATCCATTTTAATTTTCCAGTTCTCTTTTCAGCCTTTTTATGTGCAGGCAAATATACTTCTAGATAAATGCAGACAACCTCACACATCACCTTTTCCCAAGGTATGCAGTAAACCACATTCACACTGTACTCCTTTATCTATCAATTTCAAAACACTAACTGCATTTGTGAACTCAAAGTTCCTAGAACTTATTTATACCAGAAAGCCCCAATTTCTGGACTATACACATATTAGAACTTATGATTACATCAGTTTATTGGGTGATAAATTAAATTGATTGTGACTCTCAATCTATTAGAGGACACAGTGGAAATTTGAAGATCATATATAATTCTACAGAGTGGCCACAGGGTCTCTATGCACATCAGTTAGAAGTTATCTGTATGTTCCTCTAGTATCTCTACCACATGTATTCACCTTCTGGACAGGATCCATGTCGATTCCTTATTGTTAGGTGCCATGGAGTTGGGTCTGACTCATGGCGACCTTATGTATAACAGAATGAAACACTCCCAGCTCTGACACTGTGCCATGCCTGGCACTATGTCAGTGCTACTCTGCTGTTCCTAGGGTTTTCAATGTCTGATTGTTTTGAGAATGGACTGCCAGGCCCTTCTCCAATTTTTTGAGGTGCTGGGGATCAAACCCAGGGCTCTAGAGAGCATACAGCAGCACTCTACCAACTGAACGAAAAGATTTCTCAGGGTTCCTAAAATAGACCTGACAACTTCAGCTAGCCTGAGATACAAGGTCATATGCAAAGACGTTGGCCACTTTTTAATTTCCATGTTCGACCTACATCTGTCTCTTATTGGTGACAATTACACATTATTGAGAATCCAACAGACCTACTCATGCAACCCTCCATTTCTAGTCAGTGATCTTGGATGTAGGCATGGAAACCTCCTAACCCACACTGCAGTTTCTTCCTGTGAGAAAATGAGGACAAGCATTCTGGTTATAGAAGATAATACTATGGATTAAAAGAAAACAAATTTAAAGCCCCACAAAAAGGCTGTCCCATACCAAATGCTCAAAATATGTGTGATTCTTTTTCATGCAGAAGTCACAAAACCTAATGCATCATCTAAACAAAGAAGGGAGAATTTAGAATATTTGAACCAAGGTCAGGGCTGTTGTTCTTCTAACGTGGAAAAAGCACTAGGAGGTGTGTGTGAACTTCTCCTTAATCTTCAACTCCTAATCCAGGGGGATTTATACTGCTTCCTAGGTAGCCATGGGAGCGAATAAAGGGAATAAATGTGCCCCTTCTTCTTCTACTCTACTGTCATTTTGATTTAAATATCATCATTTGCATATTTTTTATCTGAACTGAGAAAGGCCACTTTCTCACACCTAATCACCAGGAAGCAGCAGGCAGCAGCCTTGGAAGCTTTTATCAATATGCCAATTTTTATTTTAGTTTATAATTTAAAAAGTGAGAGTGAAGTGACAGAGAATATCATATCAAAGGTTTTTTTTAACCATATTTAGAAGCTCTTTCTGTCTTTTTTTCTTTTTGACACTAGGTAGGAAGTGGAAAAACATGAAAATGAAGTAGAATAATAAAATAAGAAGTAATCAGGATCCATAGAAAGAAAAAGTAGTAATACCAGACACTCCCACATCCTTCTGCATATACAAAGACTAAAGAACATGAGTTTGGATGAAATAAAACTGAAAAATAAAGGGCAAAGGGAGCACAGATGTGGAAAGACAGAATACTATCAATGGTCCCTCTGCTGTAGGCAAATTCATCACTGTGTGAAAGGTCTGTAAATTTGAGGGCTCATACAATTAAAATGGAAGTTAAACAATCTGCCTTTTGGGAGCAAAACTTTCCAAAATAAATATAATACTAATACTACCAATAAGTACATTTTTTAAACTTAAAATGTAACATAGACTGTAATATCTATTTACAAGAAGAATTTGAAGCAATCACTTGGAAAGTAAAGGAGATCAGATCAGCATGTGAAACATCTGTAAACTCTCTTGCCTCTCTCTCTCTCTCTCTCTCTCTCTCTCTCTCTCTCTCTCTGTGTGTGTGTGTGTGTAAAACAATCTTTGTGTATTCAGAATGATAAGCCAGGATTTTCTTTCCTACCTTCCTTTTGTCCTTCCTCTACAGTCTCTCCATATGTATTTGGAATGACAGGAAAGGAATTTCTTTTAACTTCCTTTTATCCTTCCTTCACTCTTGATGAAGGTGTCTCTGACAAAGCAGAGGAAAGAGCCAGACACCTCTGTGGGCATAATAACTCATCAAAGTAATATTGTGTCAGTTGGCCAATATTAACAAGAGAAAGATGCATTTATATTCCTACATATACATTGCTCTGAAGATTATATCTTGCAGAAACAGCTATTAAAATGCATAATAAAGACTTACCAACTCCTTCTAGAAAGTTCTTGTCACCTCAAAGAACTTGGGGTGCATTTCTTTGGATGAAGCTAACACATGCTGGCAGAACTGGAGATAAAAAACAAATGACTAAAGAAAATATGAAGAGTTGTGAAAAAGAGAAGGAGATCCAAGAAGCGATTGTAGATGCCCTTTGACCTCATGGAAAAAGCAAAAGGAAAAGAAAGTTTTTCAACATCCCTGAGTATCTGCATCAAATCCAATGGCACTCTGCATTCTTATCTGTCTTCATGTCTGAGCCTGAGCCTCCTTCATGTTTCTGTGGCGTTGCCTTTTCTGCTATTCTTCCTTCATCTCCCAGGCATCCTCAGCCTCCTGTATTTATCCTTTTAATATTAATGTTTCTCAACCCCTGGTCCTAGTTCTTCTGTTTATCTGACTCTTAGGAACTTCCCAAGTCAGTTATTTCTAGTCCCACCTGTCAATTACCAAATATATGCAGATCTCTATAACACACACACACACACCGGAATGTCCAACTATGTAGTTAAATGCATACAGGCAGGGAGTTCTAAAAATAAACATGGTCAAAGGCAAAACGTTTCCTCTACCAAATTTGTGCCTATTTATCACCATTCCTTTTATGGTTGGAATCTGAATGTTCCCTAAAAGTCATATGTTTGAATGTTTGGTCCTCAGCTAATGGGGTTATCCTGGGAAGTTACGGAACTTTGGGAAATGGGATTCTGCTTTGTGGAAGTGGCTCCCTAGAGGCAGACCTCTGGAGGTATTTACCTGAAACCCTGATTTCAGTCATTCACTGCTTCCTGATCACCAAGATGTGAAGTAGTTCTGTGACCTGGGCCCTGCCAAGCCCCCTGTTGCTGCCACCCCTGGCCTACTACCATTATGGACTGATCCTCTAACTGTAAGCTACCAATAAATATTTCTTTCCATAAATTTGTTTCAGCCAGTTTCTCTGTCACAGTGACATACCACCTGACTAATATAGTCCCCCAAATTGCTCAAGTCTGATTTATAGTCATTATCCTTGATTCCACTGACACTCTCACCCCTAAATCTAAACAATCACTGCATCCCATGGAACCTGGTTCATATACTTCTCAAATCTGTCTACTCTCCATTGGTATCACCACTGTCCTTCCTGTCAACACAGTTTTCTCCTCAAGCATTATAATATCCTCTTAATTGGTCTTCTTATAAATAGTGTTGCTTCCCTGAAATCCATTTTCTACTTTGCAGATGGAGCAGTATTTCAAAATTATACAATTTTATATGGCATTCCTCCTTATAGTCTTCAATAGCTTTGTATTTTATTTCTAATGTAGCCCAGTCTCTTTTACTTCACACACCTACTTTTGTGCACATGCATGCATGCATGCGCGCACACGCGCACACACACACACACACACACACACACACACACACACACATTGACTACTCTCGATGTCACTTCTCCAGCCACATTTCTAGCTTCACTCTCACTCATGATATGCTCAATCAATAAATAAAGTATTGTATAGCCTCAAAAACTCAATCTGTTTTCTCATTTTGCTTGGAACACCCCTCTCTCAGCTTCTGGATCTGACTGTAGCACCCAAAACAATGAATGAGATTTAGAAATAATTCTAGCCCTGCCATTTGCTAAGTATGTGACCTTTGGAAATGTGCTAAACTTTCCTGAACTTCAGTTTCCCGAGTGGTTACTATGTATAGTTAGTAACTATCTGAATAATGCCTATTTCATGCTACAAATACATAAATTAATTATTTAACATTATAAATGCCAATCAATACTGCTGAGAGTCTATCTTCATTATCTATAATTGAAAATGTTAGAGTAATTGAAGATCAAAACACATAGTATATCAAAAGTGGTCTATAAACTTCATGTAGTATAATTAATTAAATTTTAATGTTAAATATATGTGACAATTTACCATCATTGATTGATGTAATTTATGCCAAATAGTATGAACAGAATTATGAATTAAAGAGATATATTATTATAAATTTCCCATAGCCCAAAATACCATAAACACTCATGAGAAAAGAATTGAGGTTGCTAACTCATTGCAATAAAAGACTAAAACCAGGAGGGATTATGAGGTGGCTCTGTAAGAGGGTATTAGAAAGAACTTCTAAAAACCAGGATTATGTTAGGTGTTTTGGGGAATTTTTAAAATGTAATTAATTAATTAATTAATTAATTAATTAATTTTCCAGTACTTGTGGATGAATGCAGGGCCTCACAAACACTTTATAAGTATTCTACCATTCTACCAGCCCATATTTTAAATTATTTCTATCTTGAGTCAGGACCTTGCTAAATTATGCAGGCTATCTCTGGCCTTGAGTTTGCAATCCTCCTACCTCCACCATCTGAGTTGCTGGGATTACAGGCATGCACCACCGCATCCAACTGGGAAATTTTTAAAGAAATAGTTTCCTTAGAATCGGATGCTATCAGGAAGCATTCATTTACCTAATGAAATGTTTTTTGTGACCTCATTAAAAGTACACACAGTGCTATGTTTTCATCTTGATTCAAAGAATTGCAGAGAGAAAACCAGAGATCACCTCACAAAATGATACAGTAACAGGTAGAAACACAAAGTATCTTTTAACATCACTCAATTACAATAATTGTTTTGTTTCCTGATAAAGCAGTATTAGTAGAAGTCCCTTGTAAAGTCACATAGTACAAAAGTCTGTTCAAAAATAGGATAGAAAATAGTAAATGCTCTGCAAAGAGCTAATTATATAAAGCTCTAAGACAAATGAAAAGAGAAAAAGGTAACTCATCTACTATGAGTTGAGAAGACAGCTACAATTTCAAATCCAAACTTACAAGTAATATTTTATGGAAGCAAGTTTGAGACTTGCTATGGTTTAATTATTTATTTATTTGGGGACTGAAGGGCTGAACTCAAAGATTTGCATATACTTTGCAAGTGCTCTACCACTACTGAGCTGCACCCCTAGCCTCTTTTTATTTTTATATCTTGAGACAAGATCTTTCTAAGTTATGCAGGCAGCCTCTGGCCTCAAACTTGTGATCTGCCTGCCTACTCCTCTGGAGTTGCTGACGTAGGCAGGTGCCACCACACCTTTGAATTAAATGTTTTTTATCTCCTTAAAAATTCATATTGGACTCAGGGCACGGTGTCTCACTCCTGTCATCTGTCTCAAGATAAAAAAAAAATAGGCTGGGGTTACAGCCCACTGTTAGAACATGCAAAGTATGTGCAAGGCCCTAAGTTTAAACCCTAACTACTACAAAAAAGAATTAAATTATGTCAAAATGTCCAATGGACATTCTCAACAATCTCAAGGGTATGTAATCAACTAGCAAATCCATCAACAGAAGAATGGATAAAAAAGTTGTAGTATACATACACAATGGAATATTACTTAGCAATGATAACAAATGATATAATGCCATTTGCAGCCAAATGGATATAACTGGAGAATATTATACTAAGTGAACATAACTAGTCCCAAAAATAGAAATACTGTATATTCTCACTCATATCTGGGAAGTAAAGCTAACTTAGGGGAAGGAAAAAAACTATAAACATGTAGATATATTTTAAAAAGAATAATAAGGCTTACCTAAGAAAGGAAAATATAAGGAGAGAAGAAAGAAAGGAGGAGGGGCACCGGGGAGCAAAGGGAAAGGAAGGTGAAAGAGTACAGAGGGTTAAAAAGGGGGAGAGGACAATCTCAAGTTATATGATGAAAAAATGGGAATATGACCCATAATTGCATAAAATTTTTACCACGTATTTACCACATATTAATCAAAGGGGGGCCTGGGGTTTAGCTCAGTTGGCAGACTGACACACTGTGCTCTCCAAGGTCCCAGGTTTGATCCCTAGCACCACACGAAAAGGAGAAGGACATGGCAATCCACTCCTTGAGCAATCCCAAAATAATCAGCCATTGAAAACCCTATGAGGTTCACTATGAGCAGACCTGACTCAAGGACACCTAACAACAACAACAATCAAAAGGTTTCATACATTATGTAAATTGATGCAAGTGTCACTACAAATGATGTAATAGATGCACAATGGAAAGAGCAAAAAGCCTTACTACTCTGTACACCACTAACATTTATTAATAAATAAAAAAAGAATCTAATAAAGTCAATTTGATGAGAATAAAAAAATGGCCAAGGTGATAGTATTAATAGGTAGAGCCTTTAAGAGGTGATTAGGACAGGAGTGCTTCTCCTTTGTAAATGAAATTAGATGCCTTATAAAGGGGGTTGACAGAGGATGCACCACTTTTTTGTCCTCCTTTCTGACAAACATTCAATGCAAAGAGCAGCATTCCACAGACAACTGAACCTACTAGTGCCTTGATCTTATTTTCCCAGGCTCCAGAACCATGAGAAAATAAATATATGTTCTTTGTGAATTATCCAGTGTGTGGCATTTGTTGTAGCAATACAGATTAATAAAGGACCAAACCAAGAAATGTTTAGTACAGCTGACCTGGACTTCTACAGACTGTATGTGGGATACAGTTTTTCAAGAGCAAATTGCATGACCCTGAAGATTGAATAGCAATCTCTCAGTGGGAATTGAGCACCTGTGGCAGGACCCACTTAGGGTCTCTTTTCTTTAGAGTGAAGAAAGCAAAAGGACAGGCACCATCAGGTGGTATATGCCATCTCTTCAAGAAGTAAGTACATGAGTTTCAGGGTTGAAAATGGAAAAACAAAATGATGGATCTGAAGTAGCTAAACACAGGTGGGAAATAGCAAATCACCACACAGAATGGCTGTGCATTTCCAAGCTTAATTGAAAATGATGTTTATCTCCTACCCACCAAAATGGCAGAACTTAATGAAAAAATGACAAGCAAAGTGGCTGAGGAATTGGTAAATTTAATAAGGAAAATCTTCTGAACAGTTTGTTTTCCTATGTTACTCTTCTTAGCCCACTATTTTTAAATAAGTAGCCACCTTATAAAATAGTCTATAGCCATACCACTGTAGCATCTGATCCCATAAGATCTTGGAAACTAAGCAGGGTTGGGCCTGGTTAGTACTTGGATGAGAGACTACCTGGGAACACCAGGTGCTGTAGACTTGGGAGAAGGACCCGGGAACCCACTCCCAAAACACAATCAGCCATTGAAAACCCCATGAATAGCAGAGAAGCACTAACAATAGTGTTTCACCTGTTGTACATAGGGTTACTATGAGTCTGACACCGACTCAATGACACCTAACAGCAACCTTATAAAATAATAATCATGAAAGTATTATGTGTCATATCTAAGGGATATAAAAAACTATACTTGAAAGAACACTTAATTAAATTTCTGTACCTTTTCTAAAAAGAATGAAATTACATCTATTATTAAAGTGAAGAAATAAGCGCAACACAATACAACTAAGAAGTAAAAGGAATGTATTAATAAAGATAAAAGCCAAGATCAATATATGAAAAACTACAAGACAAATAAATCCAAAGACTGCTTTTTGGTGGAAAAAAAATTTTCCAGATGCAGTGTTACTTAATCAGGCCAGTAAAATAAGAGAAAAATACAAAACTCAAAATAAACCATAAGAATGGGGTCCTATTCAGATGTATGAAACATCTGAATTCAGATGCATGAAAAACATACGAGAAACATAAGAGACATTTTTATTCTGTCTTACTAGAATAAAACTAGTAAGAGAGAGGAAAAAACAATATGTGGTACTATCAAAAACAAGATAAAATGGCAACCCACAGACTGAGTCATAGCAAATTGATAAGAAAGGTTCAGAAATCATAATCACAATATATCAATATGAAAAAGAGCATCCAATAGAAATTTTGGCTGAATGTTTAAACAAACTTCATGAAAAGGGTTATACAAATGACCAGTGCATAAATGAAGATGTGCTCAATTTCATTAGTCATGCCAGAATGCCAATTGAAACCACGATGCATAGCAGTAAACACACAACAGAAGGCTGAAAATTAAAAAGATAGAAACTCCCAAGGTTTCACAAGGAACTGGAGCAATTGGAACTCTCGTACTCTGCTGAAATATAAATTTGTAAGCATTTGGAAAACTGCAGTATCCACTATACTTGAATAAACACACATTATGACTCAACAATTCTACTTCTAGATATAGACTCAATAGTAGTGTGTTCATATCTTGAAGAAAGATATCTTCTAGAATACGGAGAACAAAACTATTGATAATAGCTTCTATCTAACTGAAAGCTACTCAAAGTATTTATCAACAGAGGATTGGATAAATAAGCTGTGGCATTTTTACAATGTATATAATGGAATTCTATACAGCAACAAGAATAAATAGACCTCACAATATTAATGAATCTCTGAACTACAATGTTGAGATAAAGAACTTAGAGGCAAAGAGTATTCAGTGTATAATTCAGTGTATAATTACATGAAGTTCAAAACCAAACAAAACTAATGTACAGTGATAAAAGTAAGAATAGATTTCCCTCAGAAGTAGGGTAGCAAGTGGTATGGGCAAAGAGGAGCTTCTGGAATGCTAATAAAACTTACTTATTCATGTGTGTACTGGTTACAGAGTTATATCAGTGAAAATTGTGATGCCTTCAATTAAAAAAATTACACAGAAAAAACTGGAGAATCCAGCAATCTGTTTTCTATAGATTAAAAACAGCAAAGGTCCCCAAATGGCCTCTGCACTTTGCCCTGGTATCTCTCCCTTCTTAGGAGGACATCAGTTGCATTGGATTAGGACACACCCTTAGGGCCTCATTTAACCTTAATTTCTTCTTTAAAAGTCTTGTCTCTCAATAGAGTAGTATTAGGTGTTAGGGCTTTACTAGATGAATTCCAAAGGAACAGAATTCTATCCATAGATCATCTATTTCTAATTATTGAGGTATACACCTACAAGTGGAATTAATGAGGCAAATATAAACTTTATGCTTAACATTTTTCTTTCTTTTCTATGCATAACTTTTTGAGGTATGGCCAAATTTTGTTTTTCACAATGGCTACACCATCCCACCAGCAATATATGAGGACTCCAATTTCTCTAGATCCTTGCCAACACTTCTTCGTTTTTGTTTCATTTTGTTCTTAAATTATAGCCATCCTAGTAAGTATGAAGTGGTATCTCATTGTGGTTTTGACTAGCATCTTTATAATGACTAACAATGTTCAGCAATTTTCATGTTTTTATTGGACATTTATATATCTTCTTTATAAAAATACCTATTTTAGTACTTTGCCATTTTTAAATTGTTTTTTCTTTTAGTTGTTGAGTCATAAGAGTTGGATATTTGTTAATATTGTATTTCATATATGTATATAAATTAAAAACACATGTATAATAAACACATACATAGAAATTTCTTTCTCAAACCAAAAGCCAATATCACGTTTAATGGTGAAATACTTAGATGTATACTTATGAAAGTTAGTACCAAGTAAAGGATATACGATATCACAAATATTACTTAAGATTGTTCTGAAATGGTTTCATAAACAGACAAGATGAAGAAAAAAGCTGTGTACTAATAGTAAAGTGGAAGCAACATTGTCACTAGAGATGCTATGTTCATGAGCCTGAAAAACCTGAAAAAAAGCAACGAAAAGCACTAGGACCAATAAAAAGTCTGACAGTAGTTTGAGCACAAATATAGCATATAAAAACCAATAGATTTTCTACATATGAGCAAATGCAAATATGAATATAAATATCCCAGCTATAGCAGCACTGCATTTCAGATAACAGTATAGTTGAATTTTACTTGAAAAACCATTTAGTAACATTGAGGTTCAATTTCCTCATTCAGAAGAGGTGTATAACAATCCACATCCTTTCCTACCTGTAGAATTATGATGATGATCTACTGAGGAGGAACTTCCTTGGTAAAGTACAAGGGACTATACAAACATTGTTGGCACTAGCATGCAGAAGAACTGGGCTGGCTGTCCTTAACACCAATTTCACTGGAAAATATAATTTTATTTTTTCCAAAGCCTTCAGAAGTTCCTAACATGAAGGATTTCAAACTCTTGATTTGGTTTCCTCATTGGTTACATTGTTTTCTTTCCAAGTGGCCATGTAGTCATCCAAAAGAACTAACAACAGAGTTAACTGCTAAGGTAAGATTTAAGATAACTAGGAATTATAATGGGCTGGGATTTAGCTCAGTTGGTAGAGTGAGGCTCTACAGTCTCTGAGGTCCTGAGTTTGATTCCCAGCACCGCAAAAAAATGGGAGAAGGATGTGGCGATCCACTCCCAAGGAAATCCTGAAACAGTGAGCCATTGAAAACCCTATGAGGGTCGCTATGAGTCAGACACAATTCGATGACACCTAACAACAGGAAGTATAACTGTGGTCAGAAAACAAAGGAATCACAGCATAGAAGCAAGTTAAGATTATTGATTGTTATGTATATATAAAGAAGGCAGGTATTCTTAGAGGAAATGACATGGTTGCCCAGTTATGAATTTTTAGGTTCGGTTTAATTGCATCAAGTTTTCATGTTCAATTTAAGGCATTACCTTCGATAAAGCTAATATAGTAAGATCTGAGGCATAAAGTAATATTTATCTCTGAGTCATTTGAAGCAGGACTTCTTGGAGTATACATGATTCTGGCTATGGGCTAGAATTACCCAAGAATCTATTTTAAAATATCAGGCTTCACTCCTGCCTCAAAGATACCCACTTGAAAGTCCAGGCTGGGACCCTGATATTGGTCTTTTCTAATACCTTGCTGGTGATTCTAATGTAGAGCCAAACATTTGAGCATGTAGCCAATGGACATAAATAACATAACCTCTTCCCTGCTTCTCCACTTAACTTCATTTCTACACAAATCTAAGTTTTTTTCACTTGAGGCTTTTATACCATCTTTCGTTTAATGACCCAAACACCTTTCATTTTTAGACTTTTTCAAAACATAAATTATCTAAGTTTCATAGAACTATGATTAGTAGTGGTGAGAGCCCATTCACCTGTCAAATAGTCTCTAGCAGATGTTGAATAGCAATGACTGAAGGAACTACCACTCAGGAGTGGTGTGGAGTACTGTATTCAAATTAAATCTTTGGAGGGAATTTAGAGAAGCAGAAAACAATTAACTTATGTTTGGATTTGGCCAAGGGGCCACGAATTAGTACTTGAAAATTACATGCCTAAAATAGATCTTTAATCTAGGAAAGCCATCTGGATCCTGACTTTATGTATTATCCTAAAATCATTACATCCTTAGTAGATGAAATACCTCTATAAATGAGTCTCAAATGTACTATTTAAGCTGGAGAAACTATAAAATATAAATCCACACAGAAAACAGTTCACTAATGGTACTGATTGCTGGGAAATCAGATATCCTTCAGTCATCTCCCAGCCAAATTCAGAATTCCAATTCAATATGATCATAGAACAAAACAGAGTTCTCTCTCTCTCTCTCTCTCTCTCTCTCTCTCTCACACACACACACACACACACACACACTTTTGCTCTTTCCAAATACCAAACAACCAAAAATTTACAGTACACCCTAAGAAAATTCTCCTAATACTAAGCTTTTGTTGTTGTTGGGGATGGAATGGAGTTGGGGATTATGTCCAGCCACTTTCACATACTAAACATGTGCTATAACACTGAGCTAGACCCCAATTCCTCATGGGACAAATTCCAACAGGGGAAAAAAAGATAAATTCTTCGGGGAATCCTTACCCATTTTACTCAGTGGCTGGAGCTTTGTGCTTTTTCAAGGATAATGACTTAGAGTCTTTAGTCACAAATTCACCGTAACTATTGCAATAAAATGAGGCACTCATTACTTCCTCTAGCATAGCCCTATCTGTCTTCTAGTATTTAGAACAGGAACCTCTGTTTCCTCCTCATCAAAGGCAGCCCCACTCAGCTATGAAGTAACATTTAGTTAGCAATCCATCTCAAATCATACTATCATCCCAGGGTCACTGAAATATAGGCACTTAGTAAGACTAAGAAAGCTCAGGGAATCCCTACCACCTAAAACTATCTCTTAGAGACTACTGGAGGCCTACTTGCCTTTGACCAAGAGGTTCCCACTAGTGAGTATGTCAGTTCAACCTGAGAATGGTGAGCTTCACAAGGAGGAAAAAATGTGATTGGTGATGCCTTCAGAACCCACCCCTTCACTTGATGAGACTGACAAGCAAGTCAATGTCCACATTTACTCAATCTTGCCATATTGCCCCCAAAGAGTAGCTATCCTGAGACTTGGCTTAGTGAGATTCCAAGAGAGTCAGAAGCCTGGAGAGTTGGAAAGTAGGTATTGTATTGGTCAGATTCTGTGTGTCATAAAAAGCAAAAATTTACCTTGCTATACTTTAGGAGGGAAAGATGATACAGTAAATATTTTGAATGGTTTGTATAAACATAGCTCAGGAAAAACAGAAACACAATCTGGTAATGTCATTAGGATCCTACCACCCAACCATTGACCTTCAGCCAATTTTTGCCTCTGAGTTAATCAGATTGTTCATGCACACCAGAAGAATATAACCCTGAGTAATCTCATTTTAATCTCTACACAACACCATGATACTACATGTATTATGCTGTTTTACATTTGAGTGGAATTTGCCCAAATCACCTGACTAGTTCATAGCAGAACTTTTTTCAAAGCTAAATCTTGGTACTCCAGGTTATATATTTTATCATTATCTTTCCATATTGCTTTCGTGACTTAGAACAAAATTACTGGAAAGACACTAAATTGAATACTATGGTGCTGCTTGATTCTCTCAGGAGAGTTTGCATGGAGATATTGAGAATAGTGCAGTAAGATTTAGAAGAATGAAGAGAAACTCATGGCTATGGTAAGAGAATATTAGATATAAGAAATCATGCCCTTTGGGGTCCTATAATCTCAAGCTGAATTCTGGCTTTTTGTCCTATGTCCTGTATGACCTTGGGCATCTATAAGAGTAGAAATACAGAGTTGACATAATTAAATGTGATGTCATAAGTAATTCTCCTAATGGACTGAACCTAAGTCACTTTAATAGAATAGGGAAAGAAAGAGAAGTAGAAATCAATAGACGAATAAAATATGAAAAAATTAGTTGAAAATAGAATAAATCCATTGTGAGAATGTGTATAACAAACCCAAAGGCTGCTACTTGGAGAAAATGCTACACAACAGGAATAATCAATATGTCGGCCAGGGTTGGACCATAGTGCTATCTTTTGATTGGCCTTCTAAGAAATAGAGGGTCCATAACAGAGACCATTTCAAGAAGCAATAGATAGCTGATAGGGGATTCAACACTGTGGCATTGCACTTACTCACCAAGGAGGAAATGAGATTCCATGCTATGCCAGAGATGGAAATATCACCTTAATAAGCATGGACAACCCCCAATGGACTATAAAATTCATTTGGTGTCTGAAATAATTCAAAAGAGCCAGGTGGTACATCAGGAACCACAGAAGACATAAATTTTAATTCATGAGGCTCATCAGTGTCCTGGTTAGAAAGGGACAAACCCTCTCTCCCCCACCCTTCAGTAATCCAATCTAACGGGAAAAAGCATTTTGAAGAGCCATTCATAAGTACTACATAATAAGTACTATATAATATTTTTTAAAATTAGTTCATATAGCTATGTGCACGTGTATACATGTATATATTACTCAATTGGTAGCCAGATTCATGAAAGAGTAGTGCAGATGGGAAACAGTAAATTTTTGAATTACATATAAGCTCACACTTCGTATCCTCAAAGCAATTGTCTCTTTACTGGAAGTCTGATGGCTTTATTACAGGCTTCAGCAAAAGTAGAGCTGACCAGATTTTGTGGCCTATGGAGAAAAGAAAACCAGCTTGTATAATACAAACGTAACTCTAAAATGAAAAACACGTTTGCTTTGCTAAAACACTCTAAAAAGTATCTTTTTTGAGAAGATACATAAAATGTAGCAGGTACAATTCATGAGTTTGCTAAATAGCCTCTGCAGCAGACCAAGTCCACACTGCTTTACATGTAACAGACCTTCCTATGTGAAACACTGTGCCCCTGCATACATGCTGTGTGTCAGTGTCAATGTGTTGCCTGAATTGAGAATCTACTCAATAAAGATTTAAAGAAAGACTGAGTCCTGTTTATTCTACTCTCTCTCTCTCTCTCTCTCTCTCTCTCTCTCTCTCTATATATATATATATATATATATATATATATATATATATACATACATACATACATATATGGTTTAGCCTTGTTCAGCAGTACATACCTGTAATCCCAGAAACTAGGGGGGCAGAGGCAGGAGGATTGCAAGTTGGAGGCCAGAGGAAGCCTGCATAACTCAGTGATATTCTTTCACAAGAGAAAAAAAAATCAACTGGTGATGTAGCTCAGTGGTAGAGGACGTGCAAAGTATATGTGAGGCCCTGGGTTCAGTTCCTCAGTATCAAAAAATAAAACAAAACAAGCAAACAAAAAACATTGTTTATATCTTCCCTACATTTTTCCCTCTTCCTTTTTATTCCTCTCCCCTTCTTCTTTCCTTCCTTCCTTTCTTCTTCCTCCCCATCCTCCTCCTCCTCCTCCTCCTTCTCCCTCTTCTTCTCCTCCTCCTCCTCCTCCTTCTTCTTCATCTTCTCCTTCTTCTCTTCCTTCTACCCCCTTCCTCCCCTTCTCCTTCCTCCCTCCTTTCCCTTCTTCTGCTCTCTCTCCTCATATAGTATAGATATATCTATAGCCTAGAGAAAAGTATGTGTATGCGTTTATGTATATACCTAATATAGTAAGGCCTGCAGCTATAGCCCTGTGGCATCCGATCCCGTCAGATCTCGGAAGCTAAGCAGGGTCAGGCCTGGTTAGTACCTGCATGGGAGACCACCTGGGAACACCAGAAGCTATAGGCTTGGGAGAATGACCTGGCAACCCCCTCCCCAAAATCAATCTGCCATTGAAAACCCTATGAACAGCAGAGAAGCACTGACAATAATGTTTCCCCTGTTGTACAGAGGGTTGCTATGAGTTGGATACCGACTCAACAGCACCTAACAACAACAACAACAACAACAACAATATAGTAAGAGACCATACTTATATATAATATGTATTATATATGTTCTATCTATACCCTTTGTACTGAACATCTAAATACATAACTGTTTGTATACATATGTGAACATGAGTATATACTTACAGTCTTTTCTACTCCACTGCTATCCCCTGGGCTGGCTTTTGACAACCACCTTGTACAATTTAATGGTATTTAATGGCACCCAACCAAAAGTCTTCAGTCTTACTGCCATCCATTTTCACTCTTTAGAACTATTTTTTCCAAGCTCTATTAATTTCATCTCAGATTCCTCTCCATCTCTTCACCCCTTGCTCCATTCCCACCTACTTGGCTCTATTTTCCATCATAGCACATACCCATAACTAATATTTGTTAGTGTGTTTTTTTTGATTTGGTCTTTGCTTATTGTCATTCTCCCATTCATGTAACATGAACTCAGTGGGAGCAGGGGCTTTGATCTTTCACTTCTCTGTCATTAGTGCTTGGAACAGTGTCTTGCCCTATAGAGATTCAATACATCTCTTCAAATAACACATGAATCCGTATATCACTGAGATAAAGCACAGTACCTGGCATGGAATAAGCAATTAAAAATATTTATTGTGTAAGTGAATGAACACATGAACATATCGTAATTGAAAATATGTTTAACAGTTTTCAGACGTGTAAGGAAGTCAAGCTAGTCCTTCGGTTTCTAAGTCTCCACTCCATTCTCTCTCCTCTTCTCTTTCAGAGGTATGGCTTTGTAGTTCATGATAAAATAAAGTCTGCATGAATCTCTAGGCTGAGAAAGGTGCCTTAGAGATGAACAGGAGGAGGGTAGAATATGGGGCTTCCTCCAGCTGCTTGTTGTTGTTGTTGTTGTTGTTGATTTAGCCCAGTTGGTAGAGTGCCGCTCTGCCGTCTCTGAAGTCCCGAGTTCGATTCCCAGCACCACAAAAATGGGAGAAGGACGTGGCAACCCACTCCCGAGGCAATCCCGAACCAGTCAGCCACTGAAAACCCTATAAGGGCCACTATGAATCGGACACGACTGGATGGCACCTAACAACAATCCAGCTGCTTAACTAGCCCCTCTTGTATATAGGAAGTCTTTACTCCCTTAAAAAATCTGTCATGTGCCAGAAATTAATAAATCAACATTATTCTACCTATATGTGCAATCAATTAACACTCTGCCTACTAATTCATTTCTTTCTGGGCTTCCTCCAAAATCTCTGAATCTATCAAATAATGGAGAACAACTGTGAGATTATTATATAAGCAATTAAAATGAGAATGAAAGCTTCCAAAAACAAAAGTAAAATTTCACCAGATTTCCCTCCACCTTTCTACCATTATATGTATATTGTCACAGCATAATTCCCAAGAACTTCAAATAAGAAATTTGATGAAAATAGCTTAAAAATCAGTTTTAAAGCCAAGAACTGTAAGAGTTATCTTAAATCTATGTTGTTACAGATTTTTTCTTTTTCTTTTTATTAGAAATATCAGTGGAGATCCTCCAAGCAACTACTTACTTCACACTTTTGATCATTTTTGCTAAAATAGTCCTTCTGTTCACAATTTTGAGGTTATTTATCATTTTACTACCTTTCATAAGTGCACAAAAATTTATGTAAATAAACTTCTTAGGAAAAATTGTTAAAATATGCAAATAGCTCTAAAACAATTGGCCACTGACTCCATTAACTTGTTGTTGTTGTTGTTAGGTGCTGTGGAGTCTGACTCATAGCAACCCTCAAAGGGTTTTCAATGGCTGATTGTTTTGGGATTGCCTTGGGAGTGGATTGCCAGGTCCTTCTCCCAATTTTGTGGTGCTGGGAATTGAACTCGGGACCTCAGAGACTGCAGCACAGTGCTCTACCAGCTGAGCTAAATCCCAGCCTTCCATTAACTTATTTGGCATATATTTATTGAATATGTACCATGTGTCTAGCATTCTTCTAGAGGCTGCAGATACAGCAGTGAGCAAAGGAATCACATCCATGTCTTTTTCTGTCTGTTGGTCTATCTATCTATCTATCAATCATTCCCTAGGTTAAAGTGACCATCCTATATTGTTCCACAGAACTTTCTACAAATCTCTCTTTCAGAGAGGGAACTGTGATATTTATTTTTGTATCCATAGTAGGCATAAGTTGCTATTTGTCAAATAAATAAATAAATGTATGCTACCTGAGCACATGCCTGTAATCTCAGGATCTCAGGAGGCTGAAAGAGGAGGGCCATGAGTTCAAGGCCAGAGGCAGCCTAAGAAACTGAATGAGACCATGTATCAAAATAAAAAATAAAAGTCGGGGATGGCCTAGGTACAGCTCAGTGGTAGAGCACTTGCCTATCTTGCACAAAGCCCTGGGTTCAATCGTCTAGTACTACAAAATACAAAATATAATAAAAATAAATGTATACTAGAAAGTTGACTTGGCAAAGAAAAATAAAATGTGACTACTTTCTTCAAAGAGCTATAACCATGCATAATAATTAGTGTGTGTTTCTTTAATAGTTTATAGTATGATTTGTTGTTGTTAGGTGCTGTGGAATTGGTATCTGACTCATTGCAACCCTACGTACAGCAGGCGAAGCACTATTGTCAGTGCTTCTCTGCTGTTCATAGGGTTTTCAATGGTGGATTGATTTTTGGGAGTGTTTTGCCAGTCAGTCTCCCAAGCCTACAGTATCTGGTGTCCCCCGGTGTCCCCCATCCAAGTACTAACCAGGCCCCACCCTGCTTAGCTTCTGAGATGTGATGGGATAGGATGCCACAGGGCTACAGCTGCAGTCATAGTATGATTTAAGCTCCGTGAATTAAGATGCGTTGGAGTTATGATTTGAATATCCCCAATGCTTCTTTTGTACTTAAATTTTAAGTATCTTGTTTATTTCTAAGTTGGATTTGAACTGCATTTCATACTATATTACCAAGTTCAAACCATTCAACCCCTCCTTTCAATTAAATAAAAGGGGCAATGACTTACAGGAACTGTAAATGTATTAAAAATGTCACAATCGCATTATTTATAGAGCAACATAAAAATGTAATTCAGGTACTTTAAAAAAAAAACTGACACAGACTAAGCAGAGAAGATGAGCCAGAGGGGATTACTTAGTGATCTAAAACTTAGCCCTGCAATATCTCGAACCTTAGCTTCAAATCCTGCCTGGGTCAAGACAACCTGTCATTCTCCAGAGACTGAGCACAGCCTATCTCATAGTTCACTGTGTGTGTGTTTTTAATATTGCTTGAGGATTCCGTGTACTTAAAAAAACCTCATGGAATTTTCTTATAAATGATAATTCTGTCCTTAATAAGCTTAACCAGATTCAGAGAACTCCTTGATATATAACTGTCAGCTCTGGGTAATACCCTTGGGTTGTTAGCCATTCTGTAAAAATCAAATTCAGTCAACAGTTCAGAACTTGAATTTGCCAGAACGTTACTGCAAGCCACTTTCTTCCCCTCACCCCACGTCCTATAATAAAATGAATTCCTAATTCTTGTTAACAGATTTGGCATGAATAACAATCCAAAGCTTAAAACCACTGAGAAAAATCTTTGAATTTTCAAGTATATAGGGGAAGTGACCTTGTAATATTCTTACTTTTATGCTTCAAACTTCTCTTTTCCACCATCCACAAATGACAACACAAATGGAATAGGAGACATCTGCATAACTTGGAAGATTTATGATTCATAAGGCATTATCTTGTCACCTGAAGACACTTGCATGACACGTATTTATGATATAGGAGGTTTCTAGTTATAGAGAAACAGAGTTTAGTCTGCTAAAGGACTTTCAGGATTCCTAACGTCATTCACTTCAGGGCAAAGAATCCGTGCTGAGGTTTCAGAGCACCACCACATTCTGGATCCAGTTAACAAGTGGGAGAAGAAAAACCATAGAGTTTTTAGTACAGCAACACACACATGCATACACACTTACACATACATATGTTCACATACAGAGAAGTAACAGCAAAGGCCTAGAGAGGAGTTGATGCATAGGTAAAGGGTGGGTCATTAGGTCTTCAGAAACTAGAACCAAAAATCAAATAATGGTTGGACTGACTCACAAATATCCATTATCCAGGGTGATAAATGTCTAGTTTAGCCTTGTAGGAGCTTTTAGCCACACACAAACACTACTATATTTAAACTGATGCCAAATAACATATAATCTTAGAAAAGAGGGAGAAAAATCTTTAAAATAGACAATATCAATGGGGAATTTAAATTTGAGGCTAAGAAGGAACTTAGAATTAACCTGATAGTTTTCCTGAAGCTTTTCAAGGAAATAACAAAGCAAGCAACTCTGGAAAATCACAACCCCCTAAAACCTATGATACTCAGATTAATTCCTTAAGTGCTGCAACCAATTTCTGAAATGTGCATTTTCAAAGTAGAAATCTGATTGTCACTTGCCACACCTTAAAGACTGATGTGAACATGAAGAGACAAGGCCCTTTACCCACTTGGGCCATTTTTAGGCAGGAGTTCTCAGTTTACTCACTCTACCTTCTTTGGAGACCACAACATACAAAATGAAGCTAAGATTCATTTTCAAAAGAAATAATTATTTGGAGTGCTGGGATGTGAACCCAGGGCCTACTGCATGCTAGGCTAGTCAGAGCAATATCCCCAGCTGTCCTAGAGAGAAATCTTTTGGAAAAACTACAAGGCAATGTGGAGCCCAGGGAGTATGGCAGAAAATTTGAACCTGGAGATGAGTCAGGAAAGACTGTAAGGGAAAATGTATGAACATACTTTCTGTAGATAGGTGCACCAACCTATAAACTTTGCTGTAGCCTTAAGGTTACATGTTTGGTTTTGATTTTTTAAAAAACTTATTTGAACTGGGCACCAGTGTACATGCCTACAATCTCAGCACCTTGGGGGGCTGAAGCAAGAGAATTGCGAGTTCAAGGATAGAGGCCGCCTGTGCAACTCAGCAAGACCCTGTCTCAAAATAAAAAATAAAAAAGGAGTTTGGGGGTGTGGCTAAGTGGTAGAGTACTTGCCTAGCATGTACAAAGGCCTGGATTCAACCCTAGTACGGCAAAAAAACAAAAACAAAAAAGAGTTATTTCGTAGCATCTATCTCCTTCCTGTTAGGTTACTTTCTATCTTCCTTTCAATGCAATGGGCCTGGCCAGTATTTGTAATATACAATAGATGGCTTGATCTAAGTGTAGTAAGCAGAATAATGGCATTCCAGAGCCATCCACATACGAATCCTTGGAACCTGTGAATACTGAAAGTATATGATAACAGGGATCATGCAGGTGTGATTAATGAAGGCTAGGGATAAACTAGGATTATCCTACTTCATCCAGAATTACATTGGTGGGCCCAATGTAATCACAGTGTTCTTATATGATGGAAGAGTGAGGTAGAAGAGATACGGTAGGCTATGTGATAACAGAGTAGAGGCCAGAGTGATGTAGGGTGATGGCAAAAAAAGGCAGCTAGCCACTTGTTGTTAGGTGCTGTTGAGTCAACTCATAGCAACCCTACGTACAACAGAGGAAACACTATTGTCAGTGCTTCTCTGCTCTTCATAGGGTCTTCAATGGTTGATTTCTTTCTTTCTTTCTTTCTTTCTTTCTTTCTTTCTTTCCTTCTTTCTTTCTTTATTTCTTTTTTTCTTCTTTTTTCTTTTTTTGGGAGTGAGTTGCTGGGTCCTTCTCCCAGGTAGCCACTAGGAGGTGGAAAAGCAAGGAAACATATGTAATAGAAAGCCTTCAGAAGGAATGAACTGCTGTACTTCTGCTGATCAAGTTAGACTTGTGATCTGGAACATGAGTATAAATTTGTATTGTTTGAAGATTCAAAGTTTATAGTAATTTGTTACAGTGACAATGGTGAAGTCATACCCATGGTGGGATTTTCCTTAGATTTTTTTTTCCATAAGAGTATCATATTCTAATCTTTCATTTTCTTCACACTCATTTGTTCATTTATTCTCTCTTTTGTCTTGTGACCAGCACATGTTCTAATCTACTTAACACCTTTAGTACCTAGAGAGTATGACTATTTGAATCCTGTTGTGGAGGAGCTGACCATTGAATGGGAAAAGATAGACTATTATACTAATCAGAATAGACATGTGCCCATGCTACAGAATAAGACCCAAAGGGTGGGAAGGTCAATCACACTTAGGAAGATAATGGTAAGAAATTTCTTTCAATACAAATTTGAAAGGTGATTTTCTGGTTGTCAAATGGAGACAAGTGGTGAGGACAAGCATTCAAGAGAGGGGAGTAGTGTGAGAAAAAAAAAAACTCCACACGTGAAAAAGCTGGATATGCTCTGGTATGAGGATACAAATACATATCTATGCAGATAGAAACAAAACTAAAGGCTTAGGTCTGGAAGATAGAGTCTGGACTGTATCTTTGGAGTGATGGAAAAATTAATAACTATGTTTAAGAAGCTGAGTTGGTAAAGTTAGAGTCAGGGAAATGAGTCAACCAACTAAAACGATTTCACCATGGTCCTAGCTAAAAGTAAGACAGAGCAATCTAAAGAAGCAGCAAAAGAGATGGTGAGAAGGATATCATGAAATATGAGGAAGGTAGAATCTAGTGCATTTGATGATTAGCTAGCTATAATGAGAAGGTAAAGGGAGGATTTCAGGTGAATCTGAGCTTGAAGCTTGATTGACTAATGTGCTGTTCTCTAGAAGATGAGCTGCAGGAGGAGATCAGAGCGGTAAACATGAAGACATAATCCACATGTGCTATTCTGTTTTCTGTATTCTTTGAGATTCTATTTCATTAAATAATATATGTATGTTGTAGAGAAAAAAGGGAATATATTTTCTCTATCTTTGGCATTTTTCTTGCCTACTCTAGTGTTAGCCACATGATAAATTCTTAAGGAATAAAAAAGAATATTGTGCTCAGCAAGAAAGATGTGTATTTTGATTTCAATTCAGGCATGGTGCTTGGGGTTTACAATTACCCTGAAGGTCAATCAGCATAGCTCTAGGCAAAGGCATATCTCTTAGAAATGGATTTAAAAAGCATTGATGTTAGAATTTTTCTTCTAGTATGATATATTATTTTCAACAATACGGGAAAGAAATAAGTCCTCTTGTGCTCTGGTTCTTTGATTTTAGGCATAGCATCTGAATAGGATGGGATTTCTATATCTTTATTGATAATCTAAGAAGTAAGACAAGTATTTTTGAGCACTTACTGTGCTCATGGAGTTTCCCTGACACAGAATTTTTTTATTCTATTAAAAACTGATTCAAGGCTTGGGGATAGAGCTCAATGGTAGAGTAGTTGCCTAGCACGCACAAGGCACTGAGTTCCATTTCCAGCACTGCAGAACTAAAACAAAGAAATGGAAAAAGATTCAAATTTCTATAAAATTGACTAAATCCCCATCTATAGAATTAATGGCTGAAAGTTAAAAATATTGAATGAGGGACACCACAAACTAGTGGTGGAAATGACAAAGTGAAAGAAATTTCCGACACTTCCACAGATGAGTCTCCTCAGCCAAAATGAGTTTCTATTCAGATTTGAATCGACACTATTCTAATGTACATTATTTTGTCTCTGTAGTCAACTATAGAGGAAAAAGCAGAGTTTTTTTTCCTATTCCAATATGAAATGAGGTTAAGACCTTTAACAAGTAAGCACCTGTAAAGAATACTGCAACTAATATGCCAGAAAGTCCTTTAACCACAGCAACACCCTTGGGGGCCAAAGTAGGTTTGAATCTTAATTATATGGTAACATATAGGACCAATCAGTACCATGGCACTTGACTGGAACAGCTGGTGAGTATTTTCTGGATGCTTTCATTGTGTTTTCTTGGCATAAATCAAGAACAAACAATTGGTTGAATAGTAGGGGTTCTTCATTAACCCATGGTACCTGGCAAAGAAAATGGTGATATTTCTAGCAAACATCGTTTCCTAGGTTTAATCTTGCAGCCAAGGTCAGTAATTGCTTCAGTATTCCCTGAGCATGAAGGAAGAATTTAGAGAGTAAATTATTTCTTGTTCTGACAACACAGGACAAATTTTAGCATTTATAAAAAGAGAGAGAGACACCTATTAATCCTGGCATGTGTTACTCTTAAAGCCAAGGAAATGAAGAAACATTGATCTACTTTCTACTTTGCAAAAATAAAATTATATATTAACCACAGAATACCCAGCAGCACATACAGCCTGCACCCCTAGAGACAGCCCGACAGCAGGATTGTATTTTGCTAGCTAAATATGAATCCCCCCTGTGGCATTATGCAATTTATTATAAACAGGCAGGCTTGATCCATAAGCTAAGAAGTCAGATAGGAATCCTCAGTAAAGACACGCTGAAATAAAAGGGCAGGTAGAGGCAAAGAAGTCTGACACAGAAAAGGCAGAAACAGTCAGAAAGGAAGACAAAGTACCAATTGCCTTTGGCAGTGCCAGTGAGTCACCAGGGATCTTGTCAAATGCAGATTGACTCATAGGGTTTAAGATTCTGCATTTCTAACAAGCTCTCAGGGGATGCTTTTTATCCAGAAAAGAAGGGAACCAAAGAATACTGAAAGTACCAAGAGCAGCACATTTCTGTGTTTAAGAAAGCTGTAGAGCTGGATACCTTGGCAGATGCCTGTAATCTCAGCACTCTGGAGAGAGGCTGAGGCAGAGAATCACTGCAAGTTTGAGGCCAGTTTGGGCTACACAGTGAGTTCCAGGCCAGCCAGTGCTACAGAGTGAGACTCTGTCTTGAAATAAATAAATTAATTAATTAATTACTTAATTCATTCATTCCCTGCATGGAATATATGCACGTATTTTCCTTCATATTCCCTTTTATTGGATATAGTTTGTTTCTGTGTAATGTCATTTTGTTTGATCTGTTTTCAATCCCTATATTATCTCTGCTTTGTTACATACTGATCTGCTTCTTAGACAAAGAATAAACTGTCTCTTCCTTTAATACTACTTCAGTCAGACTGTGCAGCAAACATTTAATCTTTTTGCTACTATTTATTTTTAAAGATACTTTGCATGGTGTCTTACAGCAAGATTTCCTATTTACTCTCATATCCTCAAAAAATAAGACAAGAAAAAAATGATAGAATTCTGGAAAATTCAAGTTAGCAAAGAAGAGAAAAAAATCCTGTAGACTGTCAGTCTCTGAGGAAGAAAGTATTATGATTATTAAAAATAATCTTAAAACTTTTGAAAACCAGGCTTCATGCTTCAATTCTTGCATGTGAACGCCTGGATGGGACCAGAAGGTCTGGTGTGGGTGGGGAATCAAGTCTGTCTCTGCTGCTGTCTAAATATTTCTTCAGTCGAGGAAGAAACATTTCCTGTAAATCTTATACATAAAAGCCAGATTCTCTTGCCAACTAGAGAGGGAAAGAAACAAGGAGAACGGTAAGGATAAGGAAGAGAAGAGGCTCTTCAACATCTGTTTCCTCCTTTAAGAGGTACTCCTCCTCCTGGAGAGAAAACATCCAAGCAAACTTTTTCCCATTCAACCATCTCTGCCAGAAAAAAAAAGAAAAAATAAATAAATAAATAAAAAGAAAGAAAAGAAAAGAAAAAAGAAAAAGAAAGTAAAAGAAACTAAAAATGTTATATTGCACAGAAAACAGATCAGTGTAACACAACGGCGTGCAGCCTGCCCAGATTTGTAAAGTGATGATCAGAACATTTGACTTCCTTTTCAAAAATCTTATTTTCACTTATGTAAACTCAGGACCACAAAAATGGGAGAAGGACCCGGCAGTTCACTCCCAAAACAATCCCGAAACAATCAGCCATTAAAAACCCTTTGAATAGCAGAGAAGCACTGACATAGTTAGTGCCTGGCATGGCACAGTTGGGGGGCAGTGTTTTGTTCTGTTGCAAGGAGTTGGAGCAGACTCACAGGTCCTTAACAACAAATGTTGCCTTGGCTGATGTGGCTAGTCCACATTCACCAGGTAGAGATTGTGAGATGCACTGTGACAAGGACAACACTGGCAGAAGTGGTTTTGTCACTGTCTACTTCATGATCCACATTTGTGAAATGGGAATCCTAACAGCGAAAACATCCATAGTCCTCCTAGGAATTCAGATGATTGAGCTTATGAAAAATAAAGTACTCTCACCACCATCATGACAACCACTGGCCATCTTTTTAGACATAGAAAGAGATGTAAAACTCATCGAAAAGAATGTATCTTTCAACCTAAACAACCAAAAATATTTATTTGGTGTGTAAGACTCCAATACTTAGAAACTCATTAAGAAACAAGACTGGTGTAAGACAAAATCTCCATCTCCATATGGCCAATGATCATATTAGACTGAATAAACTAATGGATATGAAGTGACTTATGAAGTAATTTTAGAATAGATCTAGACACTGTATAATTAAATATTAAATTACACAGTCAGCTATAAGAGCTGAAATAAATCAATGAAAAGAACGATCAATATATGCTGGAATGGAGAGACAGTGCAGTTAGGCGAAAAGCCCATATTATTGGAAATCAGAAGACCTTGTAGTTCCATGTAGGTTGGGGATGGGGCTCATTCTTTCACCTATAAAATGGGAATGACAGCAATATATACCTCATGGGCTTGTGTCAAGAATTGGATAAAATGTGAAAATGAAAAGATAGATTTTATCCAGCAAACCAATACACAACTTCTCTTTTATTACCATTGATAAAGGGCAACATTTTATGAAATGAGGAATATTTACACTGTTTGGGGAAGAAGTGTGAAGTGGGGAAGCGGAAGGGCAGTGTTCTAGAAAAGAGAACAGAGTAAGACAAAGTGGAGAGGAAAATGAGCATTGAGTGCCAGAAGGAAAATGACTTCAGGAGGAAGGTTGTAAAACCACAGGCAGTTGACTGTATGTTTAAGGAAAACTAAAGGCACACATTTTATTTAGACAGAATGCCAGTCATACACATGAATGCAGTAAGGCTCCTCGAGCCTCCCTCATGCCTTCCCTGTTTCACTGCTTGCATATTATCAGCCATTCCCATCATACACCACTGGTTACCAGTGTTCCACAAGGTGACAGAAAGCAAAACAAAATAAAACAAGGCAGGGAAAAAAGAGGATGGTGAAAAAAAGAAAAAAAGATTGCCTGACTGAGTCTTTCATACCAAGGAAAAAGGAGGGGCACAGGGAAAAAGATTAGAAAATGTATTAAATCCTCACTTTGCCTCAGGTAGAGTGTTTCTGCACATTACTAAGCTTTCTCTTCAGCCAGAGAATATAGTTTACCCCTTGGCCATGGGCAAGGTAGACTGGACAACAAGGATATTTAGCGAATGGCAATTCTGTAGATGTATGAGGTACAAAGCCAAAGGAAGGAATGAAAGAAAACATAGGAATGAAAAAACAAGGAGCAACAAAAATCGGAGAAAAATCAAAGGGCAAGAGAAAACACTCCATTTCTAGACCTAATAGATTAAATTCTAGAACACTGTTGCATATTTCAAAGACTTCAAGGGGATTTTTAAATTAGAACAAGCAAAGCTGAATTATGAAGTAAGAGTAATAAGATCTACAACTTGTTACACTCCTACTATGTGCTAGACATTCTGTGGGGCTTTAAATTAATTAAACCTGTATATTTCTCTTCATTTATTGTAGGATGTGGATTTCTCAGAAAGCTTGAATTCCCAAAATCATCTATCTTCCCTAAAAAACTTACTTTTATAATCTAAAAACAATTGAAAGTTGATTTTTACTGTTATATCAACAGAATGTAAAACACAATACCATATTGCAGAAGTAATCTATCCTGGCTTAGCAAACAGCTAGATGGGAGAAACTAAGGTCACTGATGAAGGAGACAGAAGGATACAGAGAAGAGGGGCCAGTGCATTGGTAGCATTAGGGGAGTGTAGAAGCCAGGGTAGAACTCTGCTTTCATGATAAATCAGAATGTTTCCAGTATTATGAAAATGTAGGACAGCAAATTACCGTATAGCAAAACTAGATAAAACACACACGTGCACACACACATACTCCTTGAGAATCTGGCTTTGTAGAGCCACATGGGTGTCAAGGGTGGTATACTTCCACTTCACTCCATTTTATAGGCAAGGAAACCAAAGCCCTGAGGCATCAAGTGTCCTGTCCAACTCATGGCTGGCCTGGAACAGATGTCTGAAGACACACCCCAAATTCTCCTTCATTACTCCATAATGACGTCTCAGGAAAGTGTCACCACATCAAAGAGCTCTACAGTATACCAAAGAAAGTACTTTTGGGGTTGAAATGAAACAGAACTCAGGCAATACTTTTAGAGTCACATGAGAGTAGCCAACAGGACCTAATGAATCTTGTGATGCAGTAAAGGACATGGGCTTCCTAGCAAAACAAGAGCAAAATAATCCAAAACTACAACGAGTTCATGTGATTGTTTTGGCCAATTTTCTATTACATATATTTTGTATTGTTGGACTGGATCTTGTAAGAATTAATAACACATAAGAGGCAGAGGACAGTGTTGGCTCTCATCATTTCTCTCAATTACCAACAGATTATTTTCGTTGCAGGAAAAAATAAGTGATTCTCTTGTTAGTGTTCCTGAATGCCTTCAAGATCTCACAGCAGCCTACTTCTGTTTAAACTTCCTTCTCTCTTTCAGAGATGATGATCAAAAGAACCTGTAAGAACTTTTTCTTAATTAATTGCCCACTCCTACACCATATGTTGGAATTCAGAGGCGCTGTTATCTTTCCCTGCCTTTCATGTGAGGAAACAAAGACAAAGCACAATGTTTGTAATTTTGCTCTATAAGTTATAGCAAATTCTGATAAACAAGGAATACAAGGATTGTTGCTACGTTTTACAAAGAATGGATTGTACCTGCTGTTCTGGCAAAGTGTATGGTACAAAACACCTATGCACTTACCTATTCTGTTGTGTGGAGCTTAGCTCATTCTGGCTGTGCACAGAGGAAAAATAATATTTTCAATTTTGACTAATTATTTAAAAATTCACAAAATCCTAATCCTGACAGTTTGTATCCTTCTCACAGTATACGCCGAAACAAGTTCTCTTGATTTTAAGACTTGGCTTACAGCCAGGTGTGGTGGTGCATGCTTGTAATCCCAGCAACTCAGGAGGCAGAGACAGTAGGATCACAGGTTTGAGGCCAGAGGCAGCCTGCTCAATTTGCTAAGACCCTGTGTCAAGACTGAAAAATAGAAAAAGGGATTGGGGGGTGGAACTCAATGGTAGAGCAATTACAAAGTATGCACAAGGCCATGGGTTCAGCTCCATAGTCCTGCCAAAAAAAAAAAAAAAAAAGAAAGAAAGAAAGAAAAAGACTTGGTTTAGGAAAAGAATGTTGTTGTTAGGTGACATTGAGTCAAATCTGAATCATAGTGACCCCCACAGGGTTTTCACTGGCTGATTGTTAGAGTATAAATTTTTTAAAAATGAAAATTATTAAAATTATTAAGCATATCCTCTGTGTCAGAAGCCACTGGAGATATTTGTTTAGTCCTTACATGTATCTTGCCCTCTATAACGCAGAATATTTGTTTTCTGCTTCTCTATTAGCACCAAGGGCAATGTATGACGTATAGTAGGTGTTTCATATGAACTTGTTCAATGAACAATAAACAGTTTCCAAGCTGAAGAGCATTATCTTCAGTGTTCTGATAAGGATGCTGAGGGTGAGAAAATTTAAATTTCCTGGTCAAAGTATGTAAATCTAAGCTGTCTATCTTTACTACCAGGACTCTGTTCTCTCAACCATGTTGCATTGGTGAAAAGAGCAATGAATTCAGCACAGTTCATAAACCCTCATGGCCTAGAGGTACAGAGGTGAAGCATTATTGGAAATGAAAACTTTGTTAATTTGACTCCTCCTGGTCCATAACATGATTATCCTCCCTGCCCAATGGCCAACTTAAGTCTTAATACATAATAATAACGATATACATTACAGTCTGAAAACATAAAAGAACAATGCCAATTCCATGTCTGAGATAATTTTTAGGCATCAAGAGCAGCACCATCTCTTGACTGAAGATCCTGGGTTCCCACCTTGCAATAGACTGGTAGTATGATGATGGGCCAGTCATTCAGCATTACCACTTCCCAGCCTCTTCCCATGTAATGATGGGATATAAATTAAGTGTTGCTAAGAGTCTCTCCATCACCCAGATTCTGATTCCTTCTCCTTCAACCACAACCCAGCAGCTAACATCTCAGGAATTGAGAAAAACATGAATTTTCCTTTGTCTTCTCTCTTGTCAAAGAATCCTACTCCATTTGAATAATTTCTAATTAACTTTGGTTATATGTTTGTGTGTAGACTTTGGTCCAGGGTATTAGGAATTGGGAAAAGGATGGAATATGCTTTTCCTTACCTTTGCACATAAATAGTTAAAATTGTTTTCAGTGGCGGTCATCTAATAAATTTGTCCTACTATACTTTACTTCTTTATTACCATAATTATGATTTTGATCAGGTAGACTTTTAGAGTTTTACTCTTTGTTTATTAATTCTATTTCTTGATCCCAAAATGCAAGTTTCTTATGGATGAAAACATGACAAATTTGAAATATGGTAGCTACCAATAGATAGGTTTAACAAGGAATTAGACATTAAATTGCCTGTTTCACATGGAGAATTGTGGATTTTGATCAAGTCCTATGAGAGAGACAGATAAGTAAAGTGGCTCAGGAGTAACAAAAACAATGTAACAATGACTAGTAGCTGCCTAACCTCCATGTTCAGAGAATAATATGAATTGATAGACTGAGGTCAATTGAAAGCCACAGAATCTGTCTACAGGGAGCAGCCTCTACTTAGTTTAGCCAAATTTGGCTATGTAGAATTATAGGTACCATGCCTCTAGATTATATTTTAAGAAAATCTAGGAATGTGAATTTTTATATGAAATGTACCAGTCTTTAATGTTGGCTCAACTTCTGAAAATAAACAAAAACTACATGGGCCCCAAAAATATATATCTGTGGGCTGAATTTGGCTAGGAGTTGACTAGTTTGAGAGCTCTCTTAGAAAGTTCTGTTTCTGAGAATTAGTGTTTCCTTCTTGAGCAAGCAGAATGTGTATCTGTGTGTATATGTTTCTGTGTATGTGACACAGTAATTAACTATTATATGTGAACAGAACAAAATACCAGCAGCATAATGATGAATGCCCATTTTAGATTTTTCTGCTAGATAAAAAGCACTGAAGTCCACTCTGAGCTGTCCTTCTGGAAACAGACTCCAGATTACTCCAGATTAAAGACATGGAGAACTATCCTGCTAGAAGTAGGAAGATGGTAAAATGGGCCCCTAAAGGTGGAGAATGAAGTGTCTTAAGATGTGGATGGAGATATGTTTGACAATGGTCTACGCCCTCCTCCAAAAGTTGAGAAATCAAGAAAGACAAGGGTAATGCTCTGCACAAGTCTGCACCCACAGATTATGCTCAACCAGAATCTAACTTCTTGAGCAAATTTCTCTTGAACAGTTAACACTGTCAGTGTAAATTTAAAATGTCTAGATATTTTTAATCTTGAAATATTTTTCCAAGTACTATGATATATATGGTTACATAACGTTTTGGAGTACTGTTCCCACAAGGGCAAACTGAAAGTCAACCTACACCGGATTCTCCCCCCCCACCCCACCCGCTCAGTAAAGGCCATTTAGAGGGTCTTAGCTTTATATACAAGAGTCTGCCACCATAACTTCCCTGATACACCAGCAACAAGTGTGTGGTAGAACATAAGAAAGCAGGGAATAACAAAGACAGAAAACACCATGCAGAAATGACAGTCAAGATAAAAATATGGGAGAAGAAGTAGAAGAAATCTTTTCACATCCTAAATATTTTAAGGGGAAGTGGCCCAAAAAAATGATGATAAGCAACACTTGAGTTACAGCCATAGAATAGGATAAAAAGTCCCAGTGAGGGTAGAATGATATTCTGTTTCTTATTTCTCTATATAATTTTTAAAATTCTGAGTATGAATTTTAATATAAAAGAAAATTATACATATAACACTACTTTACATGCAACGCAAGTTATTTTCGCATTCTTTATTTTGAAACTTATTAGCAAAATTGACATGTTTGCAGAGTTGAATTTTTATTAACCTAACATATTTTAAGAATAAATCTAGTGAAGAGGAAGGAAATATAAGGAGATGTGATTACCTTTACTATACCATGAACAACAATAAAATGCTAGTATGCTTTTCTCTACAGCACTTCTCTTATTATCTCATAGTGTTTTTCTCTTGTAGACTGCCAACTAGCCTGGGAGTTAGAAGAACATGGATATTTATTTCATTTATAGACTCAAAAGATGTTTCACAAGGTGACAAGACTAGATGAGCTGAAACTCCAAACTTCTTTCCCATGAATCCAACTATGCTATTTTATTAATTGGGTTTATAAACCTAAACCTTACCTTTCCATCTTCAAAACATATCAAAACATGTATTTTAGGATAAAAGTATCAAAGAGAAGGCAAGAGTTCATAATTTAAGATAACACTCTGAGTTTATATCTAAGAACTATCATCAGTTTAAATTGTAGGTAGTATGCAGACCAATAACTTTAGAATTGTTTTGGGGGGTCAAAGAGATAAAAACATGTGCATTTCTTTTCTCTGACACCCATTGTACTATTTCTCTCTTCCTCCCCCTTAAAACACGAAATAATATATAGATTCTCTAAAGTAAAAATATCAGCATTTTATTTACTGAGCTTCTAGTAGATTCCATAATAGCAATGTGTGAATTATTATTTCTCCTTTCAGAGACTGAGGGGATATGATTATTATTCAGGAAAACCTGGTTTGTTTGTTTTAACTCATTCTATTTTCAAATGATATTCCATGTATAAGATGCTTGTACTTTTCTTATTCTACAATATAGTGCTCTGTAAGAAATATTTTCTTTCTGACTCATAATTCAATGCTCAGACTATTAGACCATACCACCTGCTAGAGGGTGAAATGCATCTCATTAAAGATAGCTGCCATTATTAATGATCAAGCACAGTTCAATGAGTACAGTAAAACTTTAAACATAAGCATAAAGCAAAACGCTAAAGATAAATTAGGGCTGCAATGAAACTCAGCTTCAATAAAGCATCTGGCTGAAATATCTATATTCAGCTTCAGTCTAACACACTAGAAAATGCTGGCTTCTAAGTATTAACTGTGGGCACCCAACATAACAAATATTCATACTTTAATCTTTCATTCATCATGCAAGTAAACCTAAACCTAAATCTTGAAACATAACCTAAAAACCTTTAATGAGAACTTCACATAAATTTATAAAATTCATCTTTTTTAGGTGGCTCATTTTATGAATTGTGTATTATATGCATTATTATGGTCCAAGGAATATGTTAAATGTTTTAAATTACTTAATCCAAATTTTCCTTATGCTTTCATCTTGCGTAAAATAACTAAAATCATTTTTCAGGATAATTTTGTTCATAGTTTACCATTATTTTCCCAAAATGTAAGAAAGGATCTGATTTATTGCATTATGCTACTGTTTCCTTATCCTATTAAGTAATGCCATTTTTTAAATTTCTCACCCAAATAGCATCTGTTTGCTAGTTGCAAAGCTAGAAATAACATCTTTTAATTAAATGTTTATTTTATTTTCCCTAGGGATAGCAAATTATAGAATTCCTTTCTAAAGATTTACCACTTCCTTTCCATTTCTCTCAGCCCCCAATATACATTCCACATGTCCTCCTAAGTAACAACCATCCCATCTGGTTGAGAAGTGATGGACACGGCTGCTTAATCACACTGTACACCCTGTTCTTGGCACCTCCATACCAGGAAGATATCAACAAATTGGATGGAATTCAGAGAACAGCAAGATAAATGATTAAAGAGATGAAGGCAGTGACTTATGACAGAAGATGAAAAGGACCAAATCTGTATAGCTTGGCAAAGCAACAACAGAGGTGATGTACAATAACTGTCTACAAGCGTTTGGAGAATGTAAACACCAAGAGAAGAGAGGGGACTTTTGAGAATGGTTTGGGTAAAAAGCAGAGCAAGAGGATGGAATTGAAGAAAGGGGATGAAAAGAGGATGTTTGGTCCTTCATTGTAAATACTGGTGAATAGAGGAATGAGGTGTATAGGAAAAGAGTCTGAGCTCACGCTTATAGGCTACAATCAGAGTCGATTTGAATTGAGAAAATGGCAAGTGAGAAAATAAGTAACAAATGTTTGTTTGTGTATATATATTTGAGCTTTTTTAGTTAGTAAGTGCTTCTATATTCATCTTTGTTGTTGTTAAATGTCCTTGAGTGGTGTCCAACTTATGAAAATGGCATTATGCCATTATTAGTTCATTTTTAGATAGGAGGAAGAAGAGGAGGAGGAGAAGAAGGGGAGGAGGAGGAGGAGGAGGAGGAGGAGAAATGTGAAGCAAAACAGGGGAGGCAAACAGGAAAAACATCTCTAACTCTGAGTTTTTAATCCCTTTGTTCTTATAATAATCTACACTCTAGAATTTTAATACAATTTAGACTGTAGTCATTCACCATAGGGATAAGGAATTCAAGGTTATTATTTAGGCCACAATTTTTTTCACATTTTACCTGTTCTCTTGTTGTTCTTTTCCTGGAGCAGATTAGGTATTGAAATGCCTTCAGGGCAAAAATTCTATAGATGACTAAGAATGAAGATGATTCCTTCTTCATTTGTTTAGGTTAACATTTTCCCTTGGGTATTGGGTCCATCATGTCTTCCCTCCTTAACTTTGTTAATAGCAGACCTCAAATTATTCCCTAATGCAAGATGTTGAGATCTACTTAATATGATATCTGCCTTTTGTAAGGATATTTACCATACAATTTCATCAAATTCTTAAGGGATGAAGCTCAAATGTTCTAAGAGACATCATATTTATTTTGTTGCCAGGTTTCTGGCTCCTAAATGGTTTCAGCCACCAACCACACACTATGTATGCAATGGATAACTGGATGGAGAATAAACCAGGGGTGAATGCTATTTTTTTCTAACTAGCACTTTGGGGCCAAATTCATGGGTGGTTTCTAACTCTGATGAACTGATACAGGATATAAGATTTTCAGGTTGAATTTTCACTCAGTAATATGCATTTAAGTTTCCTGTATTTTTTATGGCTTCATTGTTCATTTGTTTTTAGCAACAAACAATCCTTTATCTGAGTATACCAGCATTTATTTATCTGCTCACCGACTGAAGGACCTCTGGATATCTTCTAAGTTTTGACAATTTGAATAAAGCCACTATGGTCATCTATGTGCAGGTTTTGTGTGACCACAAGTATTCCATTCCTTTGGGTAGATACTCAGAAACATAAATGATAGTACAGTATGAGTAGACTTGTTTTTGTAAAAAACTTACAGACTTTCTTTCAAGGGGGCTGTACCATTTTGCAGTGAGAGTTCCTATTGCTCCACTTCATCTCCAACATTTTGTGTTGACAGTGTTCTGGATTTTGGCCATTCTAACAGATACCTGCCTGTAGCTTTACCACTGTGTCCTCTGATCCTATCAGATCTTAGAAGCTAAGCAGGGTCAGGCCTGATTAGTACTTTGATGGGAGACTGCCAGGAAACACCAGGTGTTTTAAGCTTGGGTAAAGGAAATGGCAACCCACTCTCAAAAAACAATCATCCATTGAAAACCCTATGAATAGCAGGGAAGTACTAACAATAGTGTCTCTATGTGTCAGATACAGACTCGATGGCACCTAACAAGGACAATAACAATAGATACCTTCTTGTATCTCATTGTTACTTTAGTGTTCATTTCTCTGATCATGTATTTTGTGAGGTACCTTTTCATAGGTTCATTTGCCATCAGTATATGTTGCTTGGTGTCGGGGCTTCTGCCCATTTTTTAAGTAAGTTTGTTTCTTATTGTTAAACTTTAAGTTCTCTGTGTATTTTGGATAAAAGTCCTTAATCAGATATATCAATTGCAAATATTTTTTTCCCAGTCTATGGCTTATGTTCTCATTCTGAGCAAGCAGATACTTTTCAGGAAATTTTTATATTTGATTTTCTCCATTGTGCACAGTATTATATTTTTACATTTGATTTTTTCCATTATACATGGTATTAAGAGAATGCATGGTATTAAGAGAGCATAATAAAGCAGCTACACATGTTTATAGTTTTCTTTACAATGAGATTTTATAACATTTTACATCATCTAATTCATGTTCAATTTTAATAAATTTATCTCTAAATCCATGCCCTTATGATAATTGTATTTTGAGTAGTGGTCCTGTAGGCCCCTACTCAATTGTATTTTGAGTAGGGGCCCCATAGCAGTATGGCTAGAAGGGTCAATTTGCCATAACACTGAAGTGGTAAAAGCTGTAAATGTACTTATTAATGATTTTACCCAGTGAGGATAATATAGAGCTGCAGCATTTTGCTTTCTGATCAAAGCATTGACTTCTAAAATAAAATCTGTAGTGTTTTGTTTGCATATATAGAAAGTAGAAAGAAAGAAAGAAAGAAAGAAAGAAAGAAAGAAGGAAAGAAAGAAAGAAGGAAAAGAGAAAAATAAGAAAGAGAAAGAGAGAAGGAAGGAAGCAAAGAGGAAATGAACATTGCTCTGTCCAGTTGTAACCTTTGAGAGTTAAGGTTTGCAAGAAATATTTGTTTTGGGCCAATGTGTGGTTTTGTCCTTGTTTTTGTGGATGCCAAGATGCAAACCAAGATGCAGAAACCATCAGTAGCTGTTTGTAGAGGTGGAAGAGGGACCATCCAGATACAGTGAATCACCAAGGAAACATGAGGCCTATTTCTCTGTGAAACTAAACTTCAAAAAAAAAAAAACAAGCTAAGAGATACAAAGGGAAAAGTGTGACTGCTTTGACAGCAAAAACAAGCAAATATCTCCAGAGGGGATTAATCCCTCTGCTTCAAAGTAACCAAAACAAAGAAAGCTGGGCCAGCTTTGCTGGCAACAACACCTGCCCCTCAGACAAGGATGAGCTAATCAAAGAAAAAACTGCACATGTGCACAGCTGAGCTGCCTTGATGGCTAATGCCGAGTAACACACTTTTATTCTAAAGATCTAACTTTCCAAATCCATCCCTCATATGGAGTCACACAGTTAGAAGGGACCTACAGATCATCCATGTCCAATTCTAACCCCCTGGATGCCAGGGAGCCCCTTGGTCCAGTCTATCCTCCCAGCCTATTCCTTAGGGTTGGTTCTAGCAGGGTATTCCCTGTTTCACAAAACAGCTGTAATTCTCAATCAGGTTTAATGGTTGGAAAATAGCTCCTTAAACTGGACCCCAAAATTTAGACGTAATTTACAAAAAAGTTTTACCTCGGAGAACAAGTTGAATTTTGCTTCCAGGTTGGAACACTTCAAAAAAAGAGCCTATGACATCCCATTAAACACCCCCTCTTCTTCTAGCTTAATCTGTCCTCTGGTGGTATACAGATGTTCTTATTACCATCTAGTTTTCAGTGGCTCTTTTAAAATATATTGGCTATTGCTAAACACCAGACTCCAGATGTAATCTAAACATGGCAGAGTATGTTTGGATTTTACCTCCCACAATCTGGACACTATATTTCTATTAACTCAGTGGAAGATCACTCTGCTTTTTGTTATAAATTGAACAACAATTAGTGTTCCTTTTTACATAAACTGCAATTAAGTTACATTTCCCCTAACCTGTCTTGGGCGATGGATGTTTTAATCCAAGTGTGAGTCTTCAAATTTATTCCCATTGATTTTCAGCTTGTTAACTTCAGCTCACTGTTTAAACTGACAGTCTTGAATTTTTACCTTGTTATTCAGAATATTAGATATCCCTCACAAAATAGACTTTTGAAAATTGGATAAGTAAGCCCTTTACTTTGTTATCCAAGTCACTGCTAAAAATACCAAATAGAACATGGCCCAAAGCAAATATAAATGCTGCTTTAAAAGATGCTTTGGTATATTTCAGTGTATCAGCTAAATACAGATTTCCTTAAATGCTCCATCTTCTCTTTTTTTCTCACTTCCACTTACTGGCCTTGAGCAAAGAATGCTCTTGTGCCTGGGAGGATACAGAACAGAAGACCAAAAACAACCTCTTACTTTGCCTGTTGGTTTTTCATGTTTGCTCCCAGTTTCCTCCTTCTTACAGATAAGATCATATTCAGAACTCAAGAAAATTCTCAAATAAAATAACACTGCAGCCTAAGTGGGATGTGTTCTAAGTCCCGTGGTCTAAAGACCTATACTCTTCTGCTTCCTTGGATATGGAGGATTCCACTAGACAGTCATATCAGAGAGCTCAGTGACTCACACTGGGAATTTAAACAGCAATTTGAGACCAGCGATTGAAGGCAAAAATATTCTTTATAGATAGCTTGTATGTGTGTTCCTAGGTTAAGGGAAAAAAAGTCAAATCACAGCCAAGTTAGAGAGTTGTCAGCTTAAAGCAAAAATATGGTATCACAAGATGACAGTAGTTGAGTCTTTCATTCTGCCCACAGAGTTAGACATTTTTGAATGCGAAATGCTCAGCATGGTAGCTAATCAGCACACTCTCCAAACATGCCCTGCCTTTATTTTCAGTTGCTTGTTACTTCAATTTACACAATTTTATCATCCTTCACAACTCAACACACAACTTTCTCATTGCCTGACCTGAGGCATGGATAGCAATTTTCAGTGTAATCAGCCAGAGGATGTAATCAGTGCAATTAACAGATGGATTGGGAATACTACATGAAGCTGAAATTAAAATTTCACTAAAATTACTGTACTGTATCTGTAAATACTCACACTAAACAAATATTTTTTGGGATAAGTTTCTGTCAGTAGGATAATAATTTTAATGTAAAACTTCTGAAGAAGTTCAACTCCCAGAAGCATCACCAAGTCACTGATTCAGTGAACTCATTGATCACCTGTGTGTCTATTCTTATAAAAAAAAATAAAAGGAAAACAGGATGTGGTGTCTTTCTTCAAGAAAGACAACTGTCTTCCTGAAGAAATAAATCTTAAAGTCATAAAAACATCTTCCAACTAATAAAATATATAATCCTGAGCTAAAATTGAAGATAAAAAGAATTCTAGTTTGGGAAGAGGACTAACTGAGGATTCCACAGGTCATCATTATTATGTCCCATAAATCCCATACTTCAGTTTCTCTCCATCTTAATTACTCAACACAGCCTTTCCTGACTGTGCAAGGGCAGCTGATTAGGGCTGGGCAGCAAGGGAGAGGCGTGCAAAAAACTTCAACCTGGATCATTTCACTTCAGTTCATGACTATAAACTCATGTGGACTCTGAATATTGCCAAAATTCTGTTATTCTCTTCAGTAGATTTTCTTTGTCCATCTCTGAATATATTATTTCAGATCTCCCAACATTGCTTTAATCTTCCATTCCCACTTTTCTCCTCACTGTTATTAGATACCTGCCATATACTTTGTCAATAAATTGAGCTATTGGAAGGAATCCTCTCAATAACATTTTGAAAAAACCAACCTGCCTCACTGGCCCTCCTAATTTGGTATTAAAAAAACCTTTCTTTCTCTCCAAAAAGTAAACAAACAAACAGAAAGCTTTTCTATCCATGTAGTAAGGTCATCATCAAGTAATTTCTCAAAGGCTTTTGTTACTTCATTTTTCCTCTCTCCAATGCATGATAAATCTTACTTTTACCACTAGATCATTCACAATCCCATAAAAGTTAAAAAATACTCTATATCTCCCATCTTTAAAGAAAAGAGAGAAAAGAAAGGAAAAAGAAGATAAAGAAATAAGGAAAGGAAAGGAGGTGAAAGGAAAGACAAAAGCCAAACAAAACTCTCCTAATCTACTATTTCTCTGGGTTCTACTTTTCAGTTCTCCTTTACAGCTTAACTGTATCACCTTTTAGTCACTTATTTTGTCTACTCGGGTCTAGTTCTCAACTTTACATTCTGCAAAAATGACTTTTCCCTAATAAATTCTACATTACTTCCTATTACTCTATGATGGCCATCATTTCTCACAGTATACTACACTGTGCTTCCTCAAATACTCTCTTCTCTTGACTTCCTTGATACCTCAGACCACCTGTTTTCTCCCCAACCATGCAATTATTTCTTCTCAAGCCCCTCTGCCAGCTGTTTCTCTACCAGATTTGTACATATTGAAATATTTCAATATTGTTTCTAAGCCTACCTTCCCTATTAATACCTTCTGTCCATTGAGCTCATTCAGACTTATGTCTTTAAATGACCTACCTATGCTGAATATTCCAAAATTATGTCTTAGCTCAGAGTTTTCTCGTGTACTCTGAACTATGTACATATCTAATATGGAGATTTCTACCAGGAATATCTCTGTATTAAAATATTTACACTGGAATTCTCAATTTCCTCTTTCCCTCCCCCAAATAGAATAGAGCAAAAGAGAGAAATGGAGAAATTAAGAGACAAACAGGTAAAATAAGACAAAAATGATGCTGGTAGGAGTAGGAGTAAGGGGATGAGAAAGTTGAAGAATTTTAGTTAATGTTGTGTTTAGAAAATGGCATTTTGAAGTTTAATGAAAGAATATGTGAGAAAGGAATATTTTAGGACATGACCAAGTTGAATCCATTATTAATATAATTATTGTAACTAAAGTGGAGTTGAAACTTCCAAGCATCAAGAAAATCAAAGTATTAAAAAACCAGAATGTTCTGGTTAGTCACATGGAACCTGAAGTCACATAGGATAATGACAGGATCTGAGATGCAGCAGTGGGAAAGAAATTAGCCAGAGGGATACAGACAAAGAATGGTCAAAAATACATAGCATGAGCCTTGAAAAAAGATGTGTTTTACTTTGTTCTTTTTTTTTAATGAAATCAGAAGAATATCAGTCTAGAATAAGCAAAAGCGATCAGAGATAATCTGAAGGCATATGCAAAATGATCATTCTCTCTTTCCTGAAGGATTTTCTGATAAATATTACCCTTAGCAGTTAAACAGGCTTCAATTAAGGTAAGTGGTAGAGAGAAGGAGTTGAGAATGAGTGATAGGTAAGTTATCATTTGCCAGACATTCCAGGATACACAGAGGAAAAACTTAATAGTGATAGTGAAGTAGATGAAGTTAGAGGAACTAGATCATCAGAATAGAAATGAAAACAATGGAGAAAGCACATGACCTGAGGAATGGATCATCAGTGATTAAAAACAACAAGGATTTGAGAAAACATGCATCACATTCACAGAAAGTTTACAAATGGAACTTTAAAGTTATTATCTCTAATAAGCACAGATCTTTGTGATGGCTATATGACTGAGAAGTTCAAATTTCAACAGTAAAAATCATGTTGCTAATCTATTTTCTTGTTTAACTTTATAAAACATTTTAAGCAATAAACATGTTTTGCAGATAAATTTGCTGAGCTCCATTCTCAGCTTTTTTTTCTAAGTGAACAAAATTTCTCTTATGGTATCTATAGGAAACTCATGAGAACTATAAAAGATATGTATAGCATGTGTGACACATGTTATGTGTCTTATTTGTAATCTGGATTTCTTATTTGTAATCTGGACTATCATTGAAACTGATTTTCTAAATGCATTTCTGTGTTCTAAGATATTTTTTCCTATTTCCAAATTATTTTAATGAACAATCAGTGTAAAAACCCAATTAAACATTTATGAGTACAGTTGATTTAGAACATATAAAATATGCTTTCAACTAAATAGTCAAATATTTTTAGGATTTATTCTAGAAAGTAATTTTATAAAGATTAGATTGACTTAATGCTTCTAAATGCAACTAGTGAAGTTAATTCTCTCAAATGGGATGAAAGAGATGACATATTCTTATACAAAGTAGAGAGGCAGCTCCTCAGATTTCTTGTAATTACTACATGTCATGACTTACTTAAGGTTCTATCACCAGCTCGAGCCCCTACACAGCCAGATTAAATGAAGTCTAAATTCAGATTTCTAGCATCCATTTCTTTCCCCATATCATTTCTCGGCTCTTTCCCAATATCCAGTGACTTCTTACTCTCCCTCATCAGAAGATTGAGCTATTTTTAAAATGTTAATCTCCTCTTTTAGGATAGTTAATAATAATTTTGTTTTGCTTTTTTTAAAACACTGAATACAGAGATCATACAGATTTCCTGTGTATTATTGAGCAGTTAGTTATAACTGTGTGGAGGAATATCAATTAGAATTAGGAAAACATTCTAGCCAGATTTCACTGGGGAAAATGCCCATTTTGTTTTCTTGCAATGGGAGTGTTTCATTCTGTTGTACATAGGGTCACTATGAGTCAGACCTGACTGGATGGCACCTATCAACAACAACAAAAACCCTCCTGTTTGAATGTTCGAACAGGGAGCATATTATATTGTCTGAATATAGGTTATCCTGCTAGAAAAATGAAATAAAAAATGTATAATGATGTGAGCAACAGAGAACGTTCACATAAGAGTCCAGGTTGATGCTTTGTATGGTGGCATCAGGTCTTGTTAGTTTGTCAAGGTCAGCAATTGATTTCCATATTATGTCCCAACGTGTTTTATTTTTTTTTTTCACTCCTAGAGGTTGAATCCAGGGCTTTGAGTTTGCATGCTTTGCAATGCTTTACCACTGAACTGCACCCACAGCCCATTTCTTTTTTTACTTTTTGAGACAATGTCTTGCTAAATTAGACAGACGTCCTCTGGTCTCGAACTTGCCATCCTCCTGTCTCTACCTCCTGAGTCACTGGGATTATAGATGTGCACCACTATGTCCAGCTCTAACATGTTCTTTAAGACCAATCATCATTATAAATACATCCCAGTAAGAAGAAAAAAGGAAAGGGAAGGACATATCTCTTCCTTTTAAAAAGCAGTCCAAAACTTGAATGTAACTTTCTTGTGCATCAATGCTTTAAGCCTGCTAAAAACTGGGTTCAGGTTCAGGTGCAGGTTTGGTATGCTAAAATGTAGAGGGTTCAGGTTTAAATTTTTCACATGCGTAGATAGTTGAATAAAACGTTTCCTTTTTTCATTTTTAAATAGCTAATGATACAAAAACAAACTAAAAACTGAACCCGAACTCAGGTTTTCTCTAGGATTAAATTCAGGTTTTATTTCAGGTTCAGGTTCAGACAAATTTTAAAAAATGCTTGAGGTGAAATGGATACAGGATTCAGGTTTGGATTTGGTTTGAAGCCCTGCTATCTACATATAGAGTTTAAATCCAAACCTGAACCACACCCAATCCCTCTAAATTTTAACCTATTGAACATGAACTCAATTTTTCATGGGTTTAAAGCTCTGCTGCTCACATTAACAAGAACTTTGTCAGTGGGTCAAATTTGCTGCAAAGGAATTTTTGAAATGTACTTTTTATCTGGGCAGCCACATACCCAGTAAAAAGTTCTGTTACTGAAAAAGGAGAAAATAGACATTGAAAAATAACTAGCAGTTAGTACCACACATATCCATTTATCCTGGAAAAGGTAATGGCTAGAATTTCTCTGTAGTATCTTAAAATTGTATTATTGTGCAACTGAAACAAATGTATCCTTTGTATAGTTAATTGACATAATTGATAATTATGTACTTAATTTATGTGTTGATTTGCTTAACATCTATCTCTTTCAACAACTCTAAGCTCCAAAAGGGTAGGGCTCCTGTCTGTTTCCTTAACCATTTTGTAATCCTCTATCAAAAATAATTACTTGTTGGATAAATGAATACAAGAAGGACTGTGCACTGATTTAGTTGACCCCTCACTTTTTTCACAAGGATTCATGGACTTCCAAAGTTTGTGGGTATTAAAAGGAATCAAAACAGTGAAGTTAAAATCATAAGGCTTTTACCCTACAAGGTCCATAACTAACCAGGAATCCGGTTCAATCAGATCACAAGGAAACTTGAGATTTTGTATATCCCCTAATGTTGAAGCTTAATTTATGTATCCTGTTACTATTAGACCCTGATTTCTATCAATTTTCAGATCACTTTCAACTAAATGTGCCCACTTGCTTAAGGATCCAACCTGATAATGAAAATATCTCTGTGTATTCATGTAAAAGCTATAACATTTTATGAGTTCTTCCTCAAAGCAGAAAATAAATCAACCATTTTGGGCAAAATGCAGTTCTTAAATTTATCAGGCAACTATGCTTGGAGTGAGTAATATATGTAGAGTTGTATTTTGTGATAATTTTGTCACAGTTTTCTTAAAAAGAACATCAATGGTTCATTGCATGGATGAGCAAAACTGTAGGGGAAGGCTACCTAGTGAGTTTGCTTCTTTTACTTCTACTCACAGAATGATCAGGTTTAGTTTAGAAATCATCCCGAGATGCCACTCAGGCAGAAGTGAAGCACTACCAAGTAAAAGAGAGAGAGAGAATGGAAGGAGAACTGGCTTGCTACACACAACAAACCTGGGTCAGACTAAGCCCATTTATTCACACCGTGCCTGTTCATCACCCTCTTCAGTGCCATGGGACACAGAGAGGGAGCAGGAGATCTCCAGACAGACACAAGGATGGTGTTCCAGCCTCTATTTCTTTGGCCTAGATATTTTCCTTTTCCACTTCAATGGTTATGAAACTGAATGCATTTCCTACTCCCAACCATCCATTTAGTCCCTTCTCTGAGGGTGCAGGTAAGATGGCAGAAGCAATGTGCACCCTCAGCCACAGCTGGCAGCTTGGTTTCTGAACCCATAATCACTCCAATCAGCCCGTACCACACAAAACCTTTCCAACAACCCTAAAGCCAAAGGCCCCAGTTGATGCCACCAGATTTTTCTTTCAATTTAACTCTTACAATTAGGCAGCTTTGTGTTTTTTTCACACTGATGCATTACGATGATTATTTAGGCAATGCACAATAGTCTCCAAGAATATGCTTCCTTAATCCATGCCTTCCTCCTACTCAGCAATGTTACTAAAAAATGTAGAGGCATTCAGTGAAGGTCACAAGCAATGGTAGTCCTTAAGGCAACAGGCAATATTTTCCTTTCTTGCAGCTCTTCACTGTAAGATATACAGTGTAGCACACTCCATGGAGTCTCATGCCCTCCCTTTGCCTTTATAATCTGGCACTCTCATCCTGATACACAAAAAACCTTAGGTTCCTCATATAGCTGTGCCTTCATACAAATTGTGTGATCAAACCCTCCCACAGCAAGACACAAAACCCACGCACATTATATGGTTTTAAAAAAGGCTCCCAAAAGGAAGTGGTCATTTCTGTTGCAACTGCAAAAATAAAAGTTTTATTATAGCATCTGACAGCTATACAATAAATAGGTAAGAACATTTTAGAAATAACTGAAAGCTATGATCATCTTTTTTTCTCTCATACAAAGCAGTTGTCAAAAGCACCAAAAATCCAGTAGCCACAGTGAAAACAAAAACTCAAAATGGAGCCTGAAATTATAAATTGCTCATCCTTGATGGAAGAATAACACTTAAATATTTAACACAGGATAGATCCTTGGTAGGGCTGGGATTTAGCTCAGTTGGTAGAGCACTGCGCTGCAGTCTCTGAGGTCCCGAGTTCAATTCCCAGCACCGCAAAAATGGGAGAAGGACCTGGCAATCCACTCCCAAGGCAATCCCGAAACAGTCTGCCATTGAAAACCCTATGAGGGTCACTATGAGTCGGATGCGACTCGACGGCACCTAACAACAACAACAAGATCCTTGGTATCCACAGTTCTGCTCTGTGGGTTTAGGTTAGAAGGGACAATGGAAGAGTTTATATTTGTTTTGCACTCCAAAGAAGGACAGAGAATTTTATTTGTGTGTTTTTGCCTGTATGTATGTATGTATGTATGTATGTATGTATGTATGTATGTATGATGTATTTTGGGTGGCAGGTATTGCAATACGGTACAAACACAGACAATTAGTATAAGGTTTCTAGAAGTCTTCAGAGAAAATCAAACCAAAGAAGGCACTTACTTCATATTAAGTAATGTTGTCGTTGTTAGGTGCCATCAAGTCGGTATCTGACTCATAGCGACCCTCATAGGGTTTTCAATGGCTGACTGTTTCAGGATTGCCTTGGGAGTGGATTGCCAGGCCCTTCTCCCATTTTTGCGGTGCTGGGAATTGAACTTGGGACCTCAGAGACTGCAGTGCAGTGCTCTACCAACTGAGCTAAATCCTAGCCCCATTAAGTAATATAGATAATAGAAATTCTGCAGAATACTGGACAGTGCAAGTATCCATGAAAAGGTAATGTGGTGTGAACATGAGCAACGTACAATAAATAGTCTGTGTGTTTGGAAATGTCATAATGAAGCCTATTAATTTGTACACTAAAAATTCAACAGAAAATTCTACTTAAACTGAACTTTCATCATTTGAAGACACAATGGATAATAATTTTCTTTATGTCATTATAAAAATCCCATAAAAGGAATCAGTATATCCCAGTACACAAAGGAGAGGGGCAAGGAAAATATGGAACACCTAGCAGGGTACCAAAACTGTCCACATTATACAGAATAAGTTACTTGCTTGGACATGGTAATACCGAATCCTCCCACTTAACTTTCATAAAACCACTGCCTAATTTTCTTTATTTATTCATATAATCCATTATTGAATCTAGTACTGAATTTATAATCTACATAATATTGGCTCAGAACCGATCCTAGCTTTTGTGGAAAGTTCCACTGATACGCTGTAAAATTCATATGAACCCTGTACCTTGTATTCTCATGATTAAACCTTGCTCATTCCTACATCCTCCTCTTGAAGGCTCAGGCACATCTTGCTTCCTTTGACTCCTCGTTTTTCTCTGTTTTCATACACAATTGCACAAGGAAAAGAGAACTTCTTACACAATATCTAAAATATCACTTTCACAAGATAATAAGTTACTAGATCCACAGGAAGAAATAGAAATAAGAGATGTCATTTCATTATACATTACAGTATACATCTTAACTCTTCCTAATATGCTCCTCAGTGATAATCACCACATTTAATTTCTCCTTCGACTTTTTCTGTTCTAAAATCACTTGACCCTTCTATGAGGCTGAACTCCCAAACCTACTTTGGAAAAGCAGTCTAGCTGGCAATGCTGTGCTTGCATGGCCCTCTGGTCAATTATGCCTACTGAAGATTGTAAGGATGGACAGACATTAATGCAGAAATCTTCCTGTCAGTCTACACAACATGCTGGTCAGACATGATGACTTTCTGCACCTTTGTACTGTCTTATTCTGGCAATACAATTCTGAGGGTTAAGTATATCTACCTAACAACAACAATAATAAACTTTTAAAGCAATTCTTGCCCTTTCTTTGGGAGTAAATAGTAAAAGACCAATTCTGACTATGTTAGTGTGCACTATTATGGTCTCAGAAATGAAACAAATTATCTTTAAAAATCCTCTGATTGACTTGATCCTCACAAGTGCTTAGTGAATAGGAAGAGATAGTATAAAATGTTTCTAAGAATATGGACATTGGTTTACCCACAGAGAGTGAAATTAACAAGAAGGAACACAGACTAGAGGAGATTAGTCATCTGTAGAAGTTCCAAAGAGATTTCATAAAATGTCAAGCTAAGTAGATTTGGGAAAACCCAAGTTTAAGTTATAGGGCTTGAGAGAAAGCTTACATAAGCCAGGCTGAAAAATGGAAGTTGAAACACAAATATTTTATTTTAACCAATCTGAAGAAAGAGGTGAATGTCTTGTATAGGTTCATAAAGGAAACCACGGGTGAAGGAAATGATGTCAGGGTACCTTCAGCATACACCAGGCTAGGGGGTTCCTTGAGAAGCAAATGCGGATCTCCTATTTGCACATTTATGCCTGTCAGTGGAAAGGAGTGCATATTTCACTGTGATAATTCAAAATATTTCATCACCCAGAAAGTCTACCTGTACTGAGTTGTTCTTGCCCCATGCTTAGCATGGAGCCTTGTGATTAAAATAACTGGAACCCATGCATATTTTCTACCAGGGGAAAGAATACAATACCAAGCTGCCATAAATTTTTGGCTTATCCTAAGATTTCCATTAACTTCTCTATGCCTTAGTTTCTACATCTGTAAAGTTAATAACGGGCTGGGATTTAGCTTAATTGGTAGAGCACTGCACTGCAGTCTTCGAGGTCCCGAGTTCATTTCCCAGCACCACAAAAATGGGAGAAGGGCCTGACAATCCACTCCCAAGGCAATCCTGAAACAGCCATTGAAAACCCTATGAGGGTCGCTATGAGTCGGATACCGACTCGAGGGCACCTAACAACAACAACAACAAAGTTAATAACAGTGTGTGAATTAAAGTCATTAATACTTTTAAGTATTTAGAATAGTGCTAGAAATACATTCCAATTTTAAGTACATGTTAAATGATCCCCATTGTTGCAAGTTATTATGATGGAAAAAATGAGTTAGAAAGGTATGTGTTAGTCTTATGCTTTGATCATTTCTGAGTATAGACGCAAAGTCAAGGACTTAGAGACTGGCAGACCCAAGCTAGTAAGCTGTGCAGGTTATTTCCACATTGTTAAGTCTGAACTAACTGCTCTCCAGTTTTCATATACCAGTTTATCATCTACATCTCTCCAAAAAAGTTTGGAGTTTGGAATTCAGAGGATGCCATTTTGTTAAAAAGAAAAAGCTAGGGGAAGGTGGAGATGCAATTCTTTTAGAGTCAGGTTTAGTGCTGAAAATATGGAGAACACCTCTGGTATACATATACTAAATGATTTTGCCTTTCAAATGAGATGAAAATAAATGTTTTTGAATAGAACATACACATCAGGAATCACCAAATTTTATGTACAGGGCAAGACAATCAATATTTCAGTTTTCTGAGCCATACAATCTACATCAAAACTACTTAATGCTACATTTGTACTACAAAAACAGCTATAGACAACATGTAAACTAATGGGCATGGGTATGTTTCAGTATCTGTAAATATTCTGTAAACTTTATTTGCAGAACCAGTTTGTTATATGTATTTGGCCCATGGGCTGCAGTTTGTCTATCTGTGATATTGAATAAAAGAGAAGTAACAGATATTAGAAAACAATCACAAAGTAAATTGTTGTTATTTTTAGGTGCTACAGAGTCAAGTCCAACTCATAGTGACCCTTATGTACAACAGAAAGACACATTTCCCAATACTGTGCCACGCCTGGTACTACGTCAGTGTTTTTCTTATATTCATAGGGTTTTCAATGGTGGATTGTTTCAGAAACGGACTACAAGGTCCCCCTCCCATTTTTGTGGGGCTGGGGATTGAACCCAGGGCCTCAGAGTGTGCAGAGCAAGGACTCTATTAACTGAGCTAAACCCTAGCCCCAAAGGAAATTGAGATGATTTAAAATTTGAATCAGATAAACTAACTGATATCTATATCTGTATCTATCTACCTATGTGTAAATTAGGGAAATGTGAAGTGAATGAATATTTGATGTTTAATAATTATTATTAATTTTCAGAGTAATAATAGCATTATAGTTACATATTAAGATATCCCTATCTTTTAAGCAAATATAATATAACATTTCTAGATTAAATGTTTCAATGTCTGAAATTTACTTCATAATTATTGAAAGAGAGATGGGATGGGACTATAGATAAAACAAAATTAGTCATGAATTGGTAATTTCTGAGATTTACTTGTTGGTGAAGTGTTTTTTATACTATTCTATCTACGTTTGTGTATGTTTGAAATTTTCCATCATAAGTGGTTTTTGTAAAGTATAACAATGCATAATATTCTTTCTTCCTCCCTTCCCTCATCCTTTTCTCTTTTCTTCCTCTCTCTCTCTCTCTCTCTCTCTCTCTCACACACACACACACACACACACACACACACTGATGCTGACATGTTAAAGCAAAGAAGAACAAAGTTCAGCATTTAGTTAAATGATCAAATATATGATACAGGATGCTCGTGTCAACTTCACAACTATTGTTTTAAATGACATAAAATTACAGTTTAATCAGAGGCATAAATGGAATAGAATTTTGCTAAATGGTGAAGATTCAGAATATAGACCTATTATACAGGATGCCACTTTCCAATTTAGGACAAAAAAATTCAGCAGAACAATGGAAATAATGTAGTTCTCTCTTATAGACCTTTAGAGTTGGAAACTGGCCCACAAAGGGAAGAACAATAATGGGATCTGAGTAAGGGATATGGGATCCACATCGAATTACAATTTATAAAACAAAACTCCAGTTCTTTCTTTATGTTATTCTTTTACCCTGGAATGTTTTCCCTCAGCATCCAAACTTCCTCTAAACAATTTAAGTCTTGTTCAAATGTCACTTCGAGGTAGAATTTGTACTCCCACAGTGCTCTGAGTGCTTTGATCAGGCATATCTTCTTTTATCATAATTTATGTTTACTAGTCTAAAGTTGTTACGTGCCACTGAGTTGGTCTGACTCATAGCAACCCTATATACAACAGAATGAAACACTCCCTGATACTGTGCCATGTCTGGCATTGTCAATGCTTCTCTGCTATTCATATGTTTTCAATGGCTTGTTGCTTTGGGATTGTTTTGTGAGTGGGCTACTAGGGATTTCTTCCATTTTTCTGGCATTGGGATCAAACCTAGGGCCTCAGGGTGTGCAGAACAGCACTCTACCAACTGAGCTAAACCCTGGCCCCACTAGTCTAATAGCCTATCCCAACTACACTTGGAACTCTTTAACACACTATATATCCTCCTCTTGGTGCAGAGCAATCTATACAGGGCCTACCTAGTTCACTATCATCTTTGAGTGCTTAGGATATGATTAAGTGATTCAGTGTAAGGTGCATGTGCATTAACAGAAGAGAAGCATAAGTAGACAAAATTGATCCTGTACTTAGCCACCAGGTCATACCTTTCCTTGTCCCTGCAGAATTACACATACTTTAACTCAGTTGGTAGAGTGCTGCTACACACTCTCTGAGGACCCAGGTTCAATCCTTAGCACCACACAAACTGGAGAAGGACGTGGCTATCCACTCCTGAAGCCATCCTGGAACAATCAGCCATTGAAAACCCTACAAGGGTCACTATGAGTCCGAACAACTCAATGGCACGAACAACTCAATGGCACATAACAACAGCAACATAATCAGTCTAAGTACTCTACCATTAAGTCTTTCCCAATGCCATCTGTGTGTGTGTGTGTGTGTGTGTGTGTGTATGTGTGTGTGTATGTGTGTGTGTGTGAAAGAGAGAGAGAGAGAGAGAGAGAGAGTTATTTTTGACACAGCTGTTTTATAATACTCCTAGATAAGGACATCTCATTTGTCTTCACTGAAGTGTGATCTTTCTAGGTAGGGGCTATGCATAGTATGGTATCTTATATAATATCCACAGGACTATCTTATATAGTGTCATTTCCAAAATAATTTTTTTGACTGAATGAATGAATTAAACAGCTCTATTTATATACCTCGAACTTCAAATTGATGTCAAGAATTTCTCAGCGAACCTTGTCATCGATCTATCAAGTCTATTTTCCAGGCCCTGCCTGGCATGAATCAAGTTGCTTAAGAACTTTCTTTCCTCTTTTGGCAGTTGATTTCTTCCTCTGTTGCAACCTCAGTAATAATAGAATATTATTTTATTTTTCAAATTTCTTAGACTTCCTAATTTTTTGCTTTTCTAATAACTAAATTAGCTTTTGAATTGCTTCTCTTTCTCCTTTTTCCTCTTGAGCTTGCCTCTTTTCTTACCCCCACTGTCTTAGATAAAGCCAGTCTACTGTGACCCAAGTGGCTGGGTTCAGCTTAGTTGCTACAGTGATGCTCTGAATTCTCTGAGGTCCTGGGTTCAATCCTCAGCACTGAAAAAAGAGAAAGACATGGCAATCCACTCCCAAAACAATCCTGAAACAATCAGCTATTGAAACCCCTATGAATAGCAGAAAAGCAGAGCCATAGTTCCAGGCATGGCATGGGTCAAGGAGTGTTTAGTTCTATTGTACACTCAGTAGTACCTAACAACAACACAACTGTGACCCAGTAAACATATTTATGTTCCTAAAATCAAATGTACTTTATTAACACATCTGGCAAAACCTGACTTGTGAGACCAAATTTATTTGGAAAAGGAATGCTTTTATTTTCCCAGTACTGATATATTTTTTCCTTTTCTTTACTTTCTAGTGTCTTCACCTCCACAAATCATCTTCATTTTCTCTACTAGCCATTTTTATGATCCAAGATTTCTGCCACACTTCTGTATCAAACTTACTTTCAACCATTTTAAAATAGTTTGTTATGTTTTAGCATAGGATTGCTGTCTCTAGGCTATAGAATAAAATTCCTAACATCTGGTATTCATCTGGTAACTATTTAGTTCTGAACATGCCTAAGGTCAATGCTTCTTATTTTATTTTAAAAAAGTTGAGGGGTAGAAAGAAAAAGACAAAAGAGGCAAGCAATTGACAGAAGCACAAGTAGCACACTACAGTGCCAGTAAATTACCTGATGGACTGGACGCTAAATTATCCGTAAGTTACACTGCCAGCTATTCGTGCCCTGATCTGCTCCATCCCAGCACACACCAATGTAAATTGGGTTCAAGCCATGATGCAGTAAAATTTGGGAGCTTGAAGACACTTGCTCAGTTACACAAATGAGAGTTCTGCAAAAACTTTGACAGAAAGGATGTGACTTCTGACATTAAATGCAATTGAGATGCAATATATGATTGAAATCAATAAGGCAACTTAACCAGGGCTCATTTTAGATGCTAAAGAGAGGCTTCTGTAGTATAGTATTCAGAAGTTTACATTTAGAAGTCATGCTATCTTAGCTGAGAAGCCAGTTCTTCCACTTAATAGCCAGTTAGTTAAAAGTTCTATGCTGTTTCCTCATCTTAGATTGAGTATTGATAGGTATCACATGGAGGCATTGTGAAGATCAAAAGAGGGAATATAAGTAAAACACTTAGAATATGGCATGCTTCAAATACTTGTTGTTGTTGTTGTTAGGTGCCGTTGAGTCGGTATCCGACTCATAGCGACCCTCTGTACAACAGGGGAAACGCTATTGTCAGTGCTTCTCTGCTGCTCATAGGGTTTTCAATGGCAGATTGATTTTTGGGAGGGGGTTGCCAGGTCCTTCTCCCAAGCCTACAGCTTCTGGTGTTCCCAGGTGGTCTCCCATCCAGGTACTAACCAGGCCCGACCCTGCTTAGCTTCCGAGATCTGACGGGATCAGATGCCACAGGGCTACAGCTGCAGGCTCAAATACTTAAGAAATGTCTTTATATAGTATAAAAATATCTGCAGATCCACATGTTTGGATCATTGCAAAGGGAAGGGATCTGGTAGCTTATTGACTGCGAGGGTTTCCATATAAGCTGCTGAGGGATGCCTGCTGCAATCAGTAATAATGATACTTGCAGGTCTTGTGATCAAATTAGTTTTTCCAAGGCAAGACTTTATATAATTTGCTATAATTCAGTTGCATGACATTCTCTCCCTAGCCAGCTATTGTTCTCAAACTATTCTCATATTGGTTTAGAATAATCTGATTTGACCCTTATTTACTGTTGCCAGGAAGATTAAACTACAGTCTTTGGCAGCACAAAATTCAAGAGCTCAGATCAGTCGTCCTGGACTAATCCTTGTCATTCACAGCCCTAGGGCAGATCTGTACCCTGCCCAAGCAACACCTTGGTAGGCATTTGGCCCAACTCCTTGAAAGCTCTGTGAATATGCTGTTAAAAGTTTCACACAGGAAGACAGAAGTTGAAGAAGCCACTAAAGCCTCACTCCAAACAAATACTTGGCAAGATGAGTTTATTTCTGTTTTAACCCCCTGGGGTGTATGCATATTAGGGTTCTGAAAACTATAGCTATTGAAATATAGCTTTTTAACCATTAAAATCAGGATGAAATCTCCAAAGCAAGCATAAAAGTCCATGGTACTTCAAGAAAAATGTGGAATTGTAGAAGGATTTTTTCCCCTAAAATATAGGGAAAATAAAATTGTAGCAACTTTGCAGTTGGATACTTTAGTGAAAGCATTTGAAAAACATGCACACCTGTGAACTCTGAAGCATTACATGCCACACATAATGTTTGATTTATCATCAAAGTGATTACACTAAGTGGCATCTATAGTAATTTAAACAGATATATAAATGGTTTGTAATTATAGGATATTGGGATCTATAATTCATTGCTTAGCAAAGAGTTATTTGTTGTGTAATTACTGTATCTTTGTGAGATATTTGCTTTGCATTTATGGTGTAGTTTATCCTAAGCTTGCAGGCTACCAACTACCATTGGTTCCCTCAGGTCTAAACTGAAGTCTTTAATAAGGGGTAAAACCACAATTACCTTGGCAGATGATTCACTTTATAACACTTAGGAAGCCACTGAATGTGAAGAGATTTATGGTAACAATATTCAAAAGCAAACATAGTTAACACTTGATTTTTCCATACTATTGAAGGGCCGCATTGGTATACATAATAATGTGGCTCAAAAACTATGTGCAATGTAACTCAAGTCATGGCCCACAATAGACTCATTTGGTGGCCTCCAACGGTGTACATCTAATATAGCTTGGTAGCAAGATACTGTGTCCAGTGTTCACTGGAAAAAAATATATAAACCACCCATGTAGATAATAATGCAGAATATGGGGAAAAACTGAAAAGGAGGAATATAAATGTTTTAAAAATAATCTTTTTCCTGTACCCTATGAATATAATGAGTGGATTTAGTCATGCCTATGAAGCTAACTGCCTGCAGGGCTAGCCCTGTGGCATCCGATCCCATCAGATCTCTGAAGCTAAGCAGGGTTGGGCCGGGTTAGGACTTGAATGGGAGACCACCTAGGAACACCAGATACTGTAGGCTTGGGAGAAGGACCTGGCAACCCCCTCCCAATCAATCAGCCGTTGAAAACCCTATGAATATCAGAGAAGCACTGACAATAGTGTTTCACCTGTTGTAGGATACCAACTGGACGGTACTAACAACAACAACAATGAAGCTAATTGCTATGTAATTGTGTCCAATTGTCTATTTTGACTAAGTACAGAGCAAAACTAAGAACTGTGTGTGATGGAGGGGGAGGGGGAGAAAGAGAGAGAGGTAAGAGCAAGCAAAGCAGATTACATGCAAGAACAACTCCAGATGAATATTTAAGAGTTTGTTTTGTTTTAAAATAACGGACAATCATAAGTGGCATCTGTACCCAAATAATTCAGTTAATGGAAAGAAACATATGGCTATATAAAAGATTTACATCTAGCCGGGTGTGGTCACACAGGCCTGTAATCCCAGGGATTTGGGAAGCAGAGGCAGGAGGATCACACATTTGGGACCAGAGGTGGTTGTTGTTGTTAGGTGCCGTCGAGTCGGTATCCGACTCATAGCAACCCTCATAGGGTTTTCAATGGCTGACTGTTTCGGGATTGCCTTGGGAGTGGATTGCCAGGCCCTTCTCCCGTTTTTGCGGTGCTGGGAATTGGACTCGGGACCTCAGAGACTGCAGCGCAGCGCTCTACCCACTGAGCTAAATCCCAGCCCGGGACCAGAGGTAGACTGCATAATTTAGCAAGACCCTGTCTCAAAAAAAAAAAAAAATTAAAAATAATGGGCTGAGGGTGCAGCTCAGTGGTACAGCACTTGCAAAGCATGCAAGCTCGAGGCCCTGGGTTCAATACCCAGTACCGGAAAAAAAAAGATTTCCCTCTGACGCCAAACAGAAATTTTTAGGCGTCTGGACATCTGTGATAATGGCAGTATTATAAAGAACGTAAATAGGTAGAAGAATAGAAGAATTGTGAGCTTTGGGTAACACAATTGGCATGGAGAAATTTGGGAATCTGCTAATATTCTTGGGGGTCAGAAAACAATGAGCAGCTAATGTCTTCAATATATGAGAATGAATGAGACATTCAAAATTATGTATATACTCATAGTTTGTGCATTGATTACATAGAAGACCTAGAGAATTATGGCTCCAGATGAAATATTAACCTAGATATTAGTAAGAAAGGAATGCAGTTAATGAGAATAAATAACATAAAATAAATACATTGCTACAAGAAAGACAAAAATATCTGGACAAACATTTCTTACATTGAGAAAATAAATTTGTCTGGTTATATTCAGGCACAGTGGCATAAACCTGTAATCCCAGCAACTTGAGAGGCAAAGGCAGGGGTATTGCAAGTTAAAGGCCAGAGGCAACTTGCATAATTTAGCAAGACTCTACCTCAAGACTTAAAAAAAAAAATAGAGCTGGGCACAGCTCAGTGATAGAGTAATTGCAAAATATATGCAAGGCCTGGGGTTCAGCCCCCCAGTACTATTAAAAAAAACATTCATCTAGTCATAAAAGGATTACCTGGACATATTAAAATAATGCCATGCTGGGCATTTAATCATACTGTCTAGTTGTTGTTGTCGGGTGTTGTCAAGTTGTCCACTCATAGTAATCCTATGTACAACAGATGAAATACTGTCTTGCACTGTGCCATGCCCAGCACTATGATCAGTGCTTCTCTGCCATGCAAAAGGTTTCCAATGGCTGATTGCTTTGTTTTTTGAGTGGGTTTCTGGGACCTTCTCCCAAGCCTACAGCACCTGGTGGTCCTAGTTGGTCTCCTATCCAAGCACTAACGAGGCCTGTCCCTATTTAGCTTCCGAGATATGATGTGATCAGACACCAAGAGGCTACACCTACAGGCACTGTCTAGTTAGACATGCAAAAAAAGGGCAGATGAACAGAAAAATCGATGCTTAGCTCTGTGAAAATTAATCATAAATTGCCAAAATTTTTCTTTTCATTTGCTATATGAAGGAAAAGATTAAAATTGTGTCTGAACCTTTTTTAGTAAATGTAAAAATCTAAAATAACTGACGTTCATGATAAAAAAGTCACACATAAATCAGTAAAGTATGGGAGATGACATGCTTATAAATTTCTCTGTATCATTTTAATGATCTCTCCATCATACCCCTTATAGTGTATGGAGTTCAGTGTGGGCATAATGAAGAGTCATTTTAGAGTTGTTTAGAGACTGACAGTATGAGCTTAAAGACATTATTCAAAGATAGGGATGTAGTTCAGTGGTAGATTGCTTATTGAGCATGTGTGAGGTTCTGAGTTTAATCCCCAGCATTGCAAAACAAACAAAAAGTTATTACTCAGTTAGTTGAAAATGTACGCACGTGGAAAGATACATATTTACACGTATGGACAACAACCACATGCTAGAATGGTTTTCTTTCCTTTTTTTTTTCCCTGGTTCTGGGGGTTAAAACCAGGGCCTCGCACTTGTGCACTCTGCAAGTGCTGGACTGAGCTGCACATCCAGTCCATTTTTTTTACTTTTTTTACTTTGAGACAGCGTCTGGATAAATTACAGAGACTACCTCTGGTCTTGAACTTTCGATCCTCCTGCCTCCGCCTCCCCAGCCACTGGGATTACAGGCATGCGCTACCATGCCCAGTGCACTAGAAAGATTTTCTGAAACCCCTCAATTTAAAATATCATTTCTCACTTTTGAGCAGATTTCCATATTTCCAATGATACCCATTATTCCAACAATTAATTTATATTTTACAGGAAAACCATAAAGGTCCTATTCAATGACATTTTAAATTTAAAATATCATCAAGCATATACTATAATCACTAATAGCATATACTATATATCATGAAATGATATATAGCATATACTATATATCATTAAAACATTTTGAAATTTTTGAATTCAAAAGATACTTGAAAGCTTATATCATTAGTTATTTTCTCTCTTGTAGTATTAATCGTATATTTTCTATGCATGACTATAGTACCTTATATCTTCCTCTTCATATTTGATTAAACGCCACCCTCCATATTTTATTAAACTCCAAGGAGGAGGCCCTCCTTGATAGCCCTTTTAAAAATTGCAAACCTTTTTTTCATTGTTACTCTTGCACCTTCTGTAGCCTCTTCCTTGCTTTATCATTAGTTCCCTACAAGAATGCAAGCACTATGAAGGACTAGAAGAATTTCATATTTTTTATATCTTCAGCATCTAGGAATCTAGGACATAATTAACTTCTGTTAAATATTTATTGAATAAATGGATTCATTCTCATAATTTTGACTGATATTTTATATGATTTCCAAAATTGTTTCACAAGCTTAGATCTTTTTCCTAGGTTTAAAATTTGTACATTCAACTGAGCTTCCCAAGGCATTTCTAATTCAGATACTCAACAATGAACTCACTTTCTTGTTCCTAACATCTCTGCATCACCCCCTCCACTGCCTAAAGTCTCATATAATTTCTGTGGTGAATATCAAGGATCCATCGAGATGTAAAGTGAGAAATCTTGGAGTTATTCCACAGATTCTTTTTGCTAGATTCTTATCTCTTGCATCAGTTTCTTCTTTTCTATAACTTATCTTAACGCCCTTGTTGAAGTACACTTGTCCAAATAAATACAATAGCTTCTTAAGTATTATCCCTGTCTATATTACACATTGCCTCAAGTCCAAATCTGACTTTGACATTCTCTATCTTGAATCCATTCTGTGGAAGACTAAAAACTAGTAAAGATAATAAATTCCACCATGATTCAGCCTCATACATCTCCAAAGCTTAATTTTTCCATGTAGTTTGAGCTCAACTGCAATGTCAATTTCTCTTTCAATTCAAAGGTTGTTTTTATTCATCAATGCTCTTTCTCACAGCCATCCTTTAACAAAGGAAATTGTTCAACTTTCCAACTTTAATCTGTTCTGAAATATTTCGCTCAATCTTACCTCTTCTGTTATGTTCTCTTTTTCATGAACAGACTTCACAGCTCTTTAAATTGTACTACATCCTATAGACATAGCATCACAACATTATATACCAATTGTGCTCATTTTTATACATTTGTACCCTGTATTACTAGATCATGAGCTCTTAGAGGAAAGGAGCCAAATTTAACCCATCTTTGCACCTTCTAGATCCCTCATAGTAGGGAGCAAAAATACCTGAATAAATGGATGAGTGAAAAACTCATTCATTATGAGTTTGGGTAGAACTATGAAATACTGAGAATGTGGAAGAACCCTGTTTAGAATATACACAAAAGAGAATAAAGAGTCATTATAATTTCATGAATGAAGAATTGATAATGAAATTATTTTGGGTTACATTTGGACCTAATATCAGCATTAAGATATGATGGAAGGAAGGAAGGCAGGTCTAACAAATAGGGAGCTAGTGAAGGAAACTAGAAATAAGATAGAAAAAAAACAAAAACAAAAACAAAAAAACCCTCCAATTATTCCAATCTACCAGTCTGAGTTAGTGCCCATTTCATCTTCCCACACCACTGCTCTTAAAATGCTTGAAAATCTCCTGCTTACTTTTTCAACTCTAATATCAGACTGTAAACTTTCAAGGGCAAGCTTATATACTATTTGTCACCATGGTGTGAACAATTGTCATACTGTCTGAGAAATACCAGATATCTAAAAGTTTTGCATGAACGAGTTAAGCAGAAAAATAACAGCTCAGATTAGGGTAATGGCTTTGGGAAGGAAAGAGTATGAATTTTCCATGGAAGACTTTCTGTGGAGGTGTCTCAGTCTTGTCTCTTGGTTTTGTAAGCAGAGGCTTAGGGTTCATTCATTACAAACTATCTCCTCATTTCATCAAGATGTCTTCCTTTTTTGCTTCCTCTTGATTGCTAAATCTCTTCGTCAGTGCTTGACTGGCTTTTTGGCAAATAAGCATCAATAAATTCTGACTGAGCTATATTCCAAAGCTAGGCTTTTGACAGCCACTCCTCTTACTAATCAATCCAAAAATGTGTCTTTTAAAAAATCTATGCTTTCTTTCCACTATCTGTGCTCTTCTAAAATGCTTCCTGCTTCTCACGTATATCCCATGTACCTGCATCTACTTTGATATCGGCTCCCACTACCACAGGTTCCTTTCCCTCAGGTTCCAAATTAGCATCAAGGCTCTTCAGATACTTCTCTACACAGCTGCATCTAAAAATGCAACATGCATTGAAAATTTGGGCATTAAATGTATGATCTCTACATCCCTGCCTATCACTTTAGGTAAGATTGTAATTTTTACTTGAGAACAAGTAACTGTGATGACTTGGTCAAAAGTCAAAGGCTCAGTTGCTGAATTGTGTGAGCTTTGATCATATCAGAATCTGTGATTGCTGTGTATTTTCTCCAATGCAGAGAAAGGAAGCAAATGGGGCCTTTATAAGTATGTATATATATTATGTAAATATGTAAACCATATGTTGTTGTTGCTGTTGTTAGGTTGTTGCTGTTGTTAGGCGACCCTACGTACAACAGGCAAGTCACTATTGTCAGTGCTTCTCTACTATTCATGGGTTTTTCAATGGCTGATTGATTTTTAGGAGTGGGTTGCAAGTCCGTCCCAAGGCTACAGTGCCTAGTGTTCACAGGAAGTCTCCCATCCAAGTACTAACCAGGTCTGACCCTGCTTAGCTTCTGAGATCTGACGGCATTAGATGCTGCCACACTGGTACGATAAACGGCAATGCACTTTTGTGATAGTGAAAATGATAATTATTAGGAAGAAATCAAACCATGCAGATAAAGTAAAATGAGAACCATAAAAATGAAATCCCATCTACAAGAAAGAATCAATGCTGGGCATGGTGGTGCATGCCTTTAATCCCAATGACTTGGGAGGTGGAGGCAGGAGGATCTCAAGCTGGAGACCACAGGCAGCCTACAAAACATAGGGAGACAATGTCTCTAAATTAAAAAATAAAAAATGGGCTAGGGGGTATAGCCCAACATTAAGGCATTTGCAAAGTTTGTGCCTGGCCCTTGGTACTACAAAAAAAAAAAAAAAAAAAAAAAAAAAAAAAAAAAAAAAAAAAAAAAAAAAAAAAAAAAAGAAAAGAAAGAAAAAGAAGAAAGAGAGAGAATTATCAACATCTTTCCAGAAATTTTTTCATGTTCTATAAAAATGTGAGCATGGACATATGATTATGCATATACCAATATTTGCAAAATATGTGTATTAAGTCTTTGAAATTTGTACTTTTTATTAAACAACATATTATGGAACTTTTTTTATGTGTGTATGTGTATCTCACAATTTTTAAATGATGCTTAACATGGTATTGTGTCCATGTTTAGTTTACCAGTGTCTAACAACTTAATATTTTATTCATTTCTCTCCCTCTCTTTCTCTCTCTCTCTCTTTCTCTGTCCTCACTCATTACAGCCTACATTGTGATGCGTATTTCTACATATATATCTTGGTGCCCTTGTCTGATTAGATGCTTTGGACAAATTCCATAAAGCAGAACTTCTAAACCAATGATCTGTAAGAACTTTAGATCCTAAGTGCCTGGCAATTTTAGTAACTTCCTTTCCCTCTGAGTCTCTTGATAATGGCAAACTAAGGTCAAGCATTCTTGTGTGTTGCTATCTGGTCCCAAAGACTTGACCTGGAATAATATCTTTAAAAATTAGAATTTGATATTTATGCTAATTAATACTATTTATTATAGTATTTTTTAAATGTCATGGGCTAAGGAGAAGTTAGAATGGCTGGAAAACATTTTCTTAGGTAATTTAATAACAAAAAGGCTGATTTTGTCTTTCTTGCTTTGATGAGAAAGTACATTAGGATAGGACACAGGCTGAGAATAGTAATGATAGCAAACTTCAAAGTGAGTACTTCCAAATACCACACTCAAAGAGAAAAATTGTTAACTGTGATTCTGAACTTAGCCTTGTTGGGTGGTTTTTATGGCTGAGTGAGCAGCTATAAACTGAAGGACCTTAGCATTGGGCATAAATCTTTGATTATAGAACACAGAACTGGATCTTGCATATACATATCCTCAAAGCATCCGTCTTTGTTCTTGTTAAATGCTACTGAGTAGTGTCTGACTCATAGTGACCCTCATAGGGTATTCAATGGCTGATTGTTTTCAGGTTGTCTTGGGTGTGGATTGCCATGTCCTTTTCCTGTTGTGGTGGTGCTGGGGATTGAACCTGGGACCTCAGAGACTAAAGAGTGGCACTCTACCCAGTAAGTTAAACCCCAGCCCTCAAACCATTTTACTTTTGTTGTTGTTAGATACCATCCACTTGGAATAGGATTGCCTTGAGTGTGGACTGCCACATCCTTCCCCCACTTATACAGTGCTGGGGATTGAATCCTGGTCCTCAGACAGTACGGAGCAGTGCTCTACCAACTGAGCTAAACTCCATCCCAAAGCATTCATAGGTGAAAATAATTATTGTAGCCTTTCTGAGATGTGTATTTCATGCTATGTAGAAAGCAGGGAAATATTTTCAATATTTGAAAAGAAGATTCTAAGCAGTAATATAAAAGAAGAAGAAGAAAAGAAAAACACCAATGAAATTTAAATTCTCAAGAATACAATTGTTAGGAATTTCAAATTTTTGGTGCCTATGTTGAGTGTAATTTGGCCCCATTGTGAAAATGTAATAATCTAGAGTAAAGTGCATATTTTGTTACAGATGCTCAAGGGGAGAAGAGTTATGGTTGCTGTGGGAAACAGAACTCTGAATTTTCTGTTTTTTCTGTTGTAAAATCCCAGCTATCAGGTTGCATTAGCATCATTTTCTACATTTAGTGATAGATTGCTTCATTGTTGCTTTCAAGAGAGAATGGCTCCTCTTTTTCCTAATATATTTTAAATGATGGGATTTATTTTAAATTGAGTTAACCAGAAAACATAGGTTCTTTATCAGATGTAAGTGACAAGCAATAAGCCCACATTCTGCCTTCAATTAAACAATTTAATCAAAATAGTAAAGCGTTCTTAATTTTTTAATGTGAATATATATTCAGTGGGTTGACAGATGCAACACCTATAAATTATCTTATTCAAGGTATTTTAAAGCATACTATTTTAAAAAACTTTCACTTAAAACTCTTTTCCCTAATGGCTACCCATAATACCAGACTGCAATAATAAGCAGGCATTGTCTGATTCTCTGTATTTGGAAATCTTCTATGGCTGTGGCTGCATTTCTAATAATCATCATCTTTTTTATTCTCAATATAGTTTTTCTATGTTGAGGAAACTGGTGCAAAAATGTTCCATAAATTGATCATAAAGAAAGAAACTGAGTTTGAGAACAGGAGGTCTACTGGGACCCCAAAGCCCATGCTCTTTCTATTATTTCCTTTACCTCCTGGCCTGCCTTGCTGTACAAGGTCTGACTAAATTATCTCCATGCACTAAGAAGACATAATAGTAATATGACTTTCCTCATCTTCATACTCAACAGTGTTAGTATCACTGATAATGGTGAACTGGCAACAGAATCTCTATGGAAGAAAGTAGAAAATTGAGGGTTACATCTAGATTGCAGTTGAGTTGGATGGACAATTGTCTACTTTGTATTACAACAGTGGTTTGAAATAGCATGGGCACAGCTTGAATCACAAAGGGCCAGGTACCAGGTGCCATTTCAAGTGTTTTTCAATATCGAAGCACCTGTTTCTCATGGCAACACTGCAATGTAGCTATGATAATTATTTTGACTTTATAGATTAGAACTCTGAGGCACAGACGGTTTATGTAAAATGCCTAGGTCTCCATAGCTATTACCTGGTAGAAGCAGGAAGTGACCCTGGGCTGCTTGGCTTCCCAGTTGGTGCTCCTAACCACTATGGAAGAAGGTTAAAGTGTTGTGAAATAAAAAGAGAGGATTGTGTATGGATAAGTGTATAGCATTTTTCTGTTTGTATTTTCTCAGTCATATTTGTCTTCACACCAAAGACTATGATGCCTCCTTAAGACAAAAAGGTATAATGAAAACAAACAAGAAAAAAAACACAAATTAAGTTTGACCACCCTTCCTAGTTATAAAGATCAGTTTTCAAAATGTAACTATTTAAAATTTCTGTTGATGGCAATTCTGCAAATTGCTTCTGAATAATTTTAACCACTTTTTCGCAGTATTAGGAGTTGAACCCTTGTTCATGCTAAGCAAGTGTTCCACCACTAAGCTGCACTCTCAGCCTGTTTTATTTTACTAAGTCTTACTAAGTTATGCAGGTTGTCTCTGGCCCTGAACCTATGATCCTCCTGCCTCAGCCTCCTGAGTAGCTGGAATTACAGGCATGCACACAGCCATGGGCACACAACGTATTTTCATAGTCTCTATTTGTCCACTTACATATTTCTTTCACAGTGAACTTGACTGTACACTTCCCTATTGTCTTCTTAGAGATTGTGACCATCTCAGCCTATCTCCTAAAACTACCTATAAAATGCTTTCATTAGAATATTTAATTGTACCTCTGCCTTCTCCCCTAAAAGTTTAAGTGCTTCATGGATTTTGGCTTTCTCAGTGAAGTTCTGTAGACATTGTCAAATATTAGAAAATGATAAATGGTAAATCAAATGATATAGTATTATTTTGACACTAAGGAAAAAGTTATTTTCCCCCATAAGTCTATGAATATACCAAGACCTAGAAAATGGAAAAGGAGAAATAATACTTCATTTTTTAGAATGTTAATGATTCTGAAAATCCTATAAAATATCCCTGATGCCCTTCCTCTCCCACTTCCAAAATTTCCAATTCATCACTTGAAGTAACCTCCATAGCATTGAAGCCATAGGTAGCTGAGGCTCTATTTGGTCCCTCAATGGGGCCCAGGTGATCTGAAGAGGCAGCACCACTGAAGACTAAGTGCCGGGCCTCCCCTGTGTGAGCGTTGATAAGCTCAGCCAGAGCCTTACACAAGCTCCTCAGAACAATTAAAACCACCAAAGGGCTTCTCCCTCCTCATCCCTTTTTCTTCTTCCTCCAAAGTTGAGTGAAAATGATTTGATAAATTATTCTTTTCAAAGCTAAACAGGAGAGAGAGAGAGAGAGAGAGAGAGAGAGAGAGAGAGAGAGATTGAGAGAGAGAGAGGAAGAAGGAGGAGGAAGAAGAGAAGGGGGAAAGCTCCATTAGAGAATTCATTATTAGCAAAAATTCCCAGCACTTCAGCAATCATTATGGATACTCACAAGAGGCAAGGCAATGGAATGGTGAAAGGACAGGGGGAGTTTAACTCAAGGCATGCAGAAAAAAGGAAAATGTTCTTCATAGATTTAGAGTCTCACAGGTACTGGAGGCCATGGTAGGACTTGTATCTTTTAAAAGGCAACCCTCCAACCCTATGAGTTACCTTATATTTTAAATGGAAGAAATAAACCTCTGCATTATTCATGAGGGCAAGGAATGTGCCCTGCAGTCCAAAGAGGGAAATAACATTACACCCAGTTATTAGGGATAGCTAGCAAATCAGGTAGCAGACACCCCCTCATCCTTCATCCCCCACCATGCACCTTAAGTACAAGGAAAGAAACATCCAGAGAGTTTAGCTGGGACTCTGAGGAGGGTTATAGATTGTCAAACAGGAATGTAAAATAAGATTACAGGATGCTTAGTACATATGTTGCATGAATGAATAGCTTTCTTGCTAAAATTTGCATATAAGAAAGTTAGATTTGTGTAGTCTCTATTGCATGAAGATGAAGTAGATATGCTTCAGATCCCAAAACCACTGAAGTCAGCATAATAATCATCAAACTACCAGCCAGAAGAGATGAAAAACTGAAGTTTAAAACTCCCTTGTCTCTGATAAAGAACATGGAGGAAAATCTTTGAACTCGAATCTCAATTCAGTTAAGTAGGAAAACTGATGGATTACTAGTAATCTGAATCACTGAGTCATGAAGGATTTAAATTCATTAAATATATGATATAAGAGCAAATGACAATTGTCATTTGAAAACTATGACAGATTATATTATGACATTATGCCATAAAAGAAAAATTTTCTACCAAACATTTCTTCTTCCCTATCCCCAACCACACTTGACCTAACCAATCCCATCACTCCTCTGTACTTGAGACAAATAAAAATTAGAACTAAGTTGCTTTTTATCTCCCAATGGAATTATGAAATTTTATGAGACAGCAATGTAAAGACTTGCCTCATGTAAAGTGTGAGAGCATCACACTCTATAATAGGGGGAACAAAGTGAGAGAATGCAGGTCAACAGCAAGACAGAAACAAGACATCAAGGACAAGAGCAACTGGGGAGGGCATATGAGAGAAAAATGGAAATATACAATCAAATATAATTTTCCTTTACAATGGAAAATAATTTAATCACTGTTTCTTATTGTTGTTAGGTGTCACTGAGTCAGGTATGACTCATGGATATCCTATGTACAACGGAACCGAACACTGCCCAACACTGTGCCATGCACATGATCTTTTAATGTTTGGGGTATTGCCGCAGACACTATGTTTCTTCTCATTTAGAGTCATGCCACATCAGTAAAAAGAGGTCCCAGGGGCATTATTCCATTCTTGTCATTAAGGTTGATTCTACTTTATGGAGAGTACTCTTCCCTAGTTGTTTCTAGCCTGTGGGGGCTCCTTTTTCCAGCACTATACCTGAGAGGGCTTCTCTGCTATTCATAGGGCTTACAATGGCTGATTATTTGTGGAGTGGGCTGTCGGTTCCTTCTCCCTGATCTGTCTTAGTTTGGAAGCTCAGCTGAAACCTCTCCACCATGAGTAGCCCTTCTGGAATCTGAGATACTGGTAGCATAACTTTGAGTATCACAGCAACACATAAGCCCTCACAGCACAGCAAGCTGACAGTAACATAGGGGTACTGAATCTTGGACAGTGTCATTCTCCCCAGCTTTCTACCATATGCATCTAACCAATCATATATGTCAGTGCACTCCACCACCTGAATATTTACATTACTAGGGTGAATAAAAGCAGCAGTACAGTTTAGCATGTTGTAAGCACCAAGCAACTTGCTATAAGAATTAAGGTTATAATACAAGACAGTAGCTTTCTTGGTAAACATTTAGTCTAATTGAAAAAAATAGGTACATAAATAAGAAATTTTGCCAGACCTGATGACACAGGCCTATAATCCCAGCTACTCAGGAGGCTAAGGCAAAAAGATCACAAGTTCTAGTCCAGCCTGGACAACTTAGCAAGACCCTGTCTTAAAATAAAAAAAAAAAGAAGAAGAAAAGAAAAGAAAAGAAGGACTGGAGACATAGCTCAGTGGTAGAGTACTTGCTCACATGTACAAGGTCCTAGATTCAATCTCCAAGAAAAAAAGAAAAAGTAATTTCAATAGACCTGATTTCGGTAGAAGCTCACAGGGGTGGCATTTCACCCAGATTAGAACAAAAGTATGAAAGGAAGACAAAGAAGATTTCTTAGAGGAAATGAAGTTGAAGGAGGGCATACAGGGTATTTCATGCCACATAGGTAGAAAGAATAGAAGTTCTTAAATATACAATAACAATACAACACAGTTTCAGGAACTTGATATTATGAGAGTGTGAAGTTTCAGAACCTGCAATGTATAAGAATAGAGAGAAATGCTAAAGGGTGCTCTTCTTCAAATAAAGGGTGTCAATTAGTAACAAAAAAAGTAAAAAATAAAATTTAAAAACATTCAAATTATATATTATTAAAAAGAATATAGAGGTAAGCAGGGGCCTTATTATTGAGCAGTATCTTTGTACTTGGAAATGACCTTGTCCTGCACACATCACTTCCACATATGGTCTCATAGCATTAGTGTAAGACAGAGACCTAGCTGGGAAACTTGATCTGTACTTAAGTAACCAATGATCTTGGAATGAAAGAAAGATGGACATTGAGAGAAAAACTAGTAGTCACCAATATATTTTATTCTTCTGATATCGGGTAGCTATTGAAGGATCTGAAACAGGAGAATGCCATAATTATATTAGAAACCCAGAAAAATTGTTCTTATAGAAGTGTTGTTGTTGTTGTTAGGTGCTGTCGAGTCGGTATCCAACTCATAGTGACCCTCATAGGGTTTTCAATGGCTGACTGTTTTGGGATTGCCTTGGGAGTGGATTGCCAGGTCCTTCTCCCATTTTTGTGGTGCTGGGAATTGAACTCGGGACCTCAGAGACTGCAGTGCAGTGCTCTACCAACTGAGATAAACCCCAGCCCTATAGAAATGTAGAGACTGTATAATGCAGGATAATGAAATCAGAGACACACGCTGGTAGAATGACTGAGGTGCTGATAGAACTCTGGTCTTCTCAGCAAGATGATAGCTTGGAATTGAGATTAAGTTTATTTAAGTGAAAAAAGTGGTTATCTTTTGCATGCTTCATTGACTAAGGTTTACCCTTGTCACAAATGTTTCCATCATTTCTAATTCCTTTTTACAAACTAATCTCTCTTGGTATTATCACTATGGGGGGTTATAGGCAAAGGAATAATTTGTGCAAAACTGTAGACAAAAGCAGACAGAATGGTTGCTGTCAAAAACTGAAGACATGGCAGACGTGATGAAGTGTATGTGTAATCCTAGAGGCCTAGAGGTTTGGGAGGCTGAGGCAGGAAGATCACAGGTTCAAGGCCAGAGATAACCTGTGTAGCTTAGTGAGACTCTGTCTCAAAATAATAATGAAAAAAAAAAACCTTCAAAAAAGGGAGGCTGGATGTACAATTCAGTTGTAGAGCACTTGGCTTGCATGTGTGAGGCCCTGTGTTCAACCTCTCATTATTAGAAACTAATAAACAAGAAAAAAACCCTGAAACTCTTATAACCTATGGTAGGTATGATAAGAAAAAGCACAAGAGTGGTAGCAGGTTCCAGATTATATGGCAACTCCTGGGCTCTGCTAAGAGATTGGGACTTCATAGTGAAATGGACAGCCATTACAGCATGGGAGCAAGGAAACTGCATCTTGAAAATGATTGTTATTGAAGGATCACCTGATACAAGACAAAAAAGGATTGGAAGTGAGGAGGGGAAAATCGGAAGCAGGGAAGCTAGTGAGGAGGATCCTGTAGTAATCCAGTGATGGGAGGATGTTGACAGAAACTAGAGTCCATACAATAAAACCATGTGATAGAACCCACAAGCTAAAAATGAGCAGAATTATAATAGGTCTTATATGAGTGAAAGTTTACTGAAGAAAGCAGATGTCCTACACTGATTGAGGAACCAGCAGAAAGAAGATGATTGGGATACTGCACAAAGGGAATAGTTAAGAAGGAGGGAGTCAAGGGTACTGTTTTAAAGACAGACTCTGAGGGCCATCCATCAAAAGTAGCTCAGACTTCCAGTCCTGCAGCTAACAGGTAATGAAACCTGATCCATAAAACATTCCCAGGGTGTCACTGAATTGAGGCATTGAAGGATTTTACTCACTCTGAATAAGAAATCACTTTCAGTGCTTGGATCTTGACAAATTTTCCTCTCCCGGTTTTCTACAATACACACAAGCACACATCCCTTTTGAAGTATATAGCTTCATTAATTATAGAGAAAATGGAAAAGGCAAAAGACCATTAAGAGCATCTTTGCTGCTATTATGAATTACTTACTTATACACTCATTTATTTATACATTCATTTTTCAGTATTCAGAGTCCATTTAGGTGGCTTTAGATAAGTTAATTGAAACATAAGCAAATAGAGACTGAGGATCTCTTTTCAATGATTATTGAGCTTAAAAATCATAAAATTCCAAATTTAAGAATGGATGTTAGACGTTATCACATTCAGTTCTAAATCATGTATGACATTCCACCACAATATTCCATTATGTGGCTGGACTACCCTCTAAAAAAATTCTTGTGATAATAGATTCTTGACTAACAAGTACCTTATTAGTAGTTATTTCTCGAGTTAAAATCTAGTTTCTGAATTTTATCAAATTTTTATTTTTGTCATTTAAAATACAAAAGAGTAAATTCAATGTCTGGGTCTATAGCCCTTTAAAAATTTGAAGGTGTTTTACCCCTATCTTACCCCTAGTTCTAATTTTTAGATTAGCTAATCAATAGTTATCTCACTATTTCCTTGTAGATCATGAAATTTCTGACAACCCTTCACTCAATACATTTTTAATCATTTGTATCTTACCTTTGTTAAAGTCACTTTTAAGTTACATAAAGAGAAATTTACATTCAGTCCTCCAGGTGTGGCCAAAGCTGCTGAAATAAAGCTACACTTTTGCCTCAATTGCTCAAGAAATTTTACTTCTAGGAATTCCATCTGGGTACTTAAACAAGCCAGCTACTTTGTTAAACTGAACAACTACAATACAATTATAGTTCAGATATAGTATAAGGGTTGCTGTTGTTAGGTGCCATTGAGTTAGGTACCACTCATAGCTACTCTCATAGGGTTTTCAAGGGCTGATTGTTTTGGATTGCTTCACGAGTGGATTGTCACTTCTTTCTCCCATTTTTGCAGTGCTGGGAATCAAATCCAGGTCCTCAGAGTGTGTGGAGCACCATTCTACCAACTGAACTAAATCCCAGGCCCTAGAGTAAGGATACATTTTAAAAATGTAACCTAATCACTCAGTTTAAAGCTTTTTAAAAATGACATTGGAATTATCCCAAAGACAACTGAAAGAAAATGATTAAAAGTAAAGTATAGTAAATAAATGAAATAGGAAATGATGATAAAATAATGACAATAAACTCAAAATATATTCCTGTAAATCAGCTTAAAAGTTGAAAAACTGTGTCATAACTGATCATGAAAAATAGGTAAAGCATATAAATAGGAATTAAAATAATAATAACAAAAGTTGTTAGGTGCCATCAAGTCAAGTCCAATTCACAGCAACCCTACGTACCATAGAAAGAAAGAGGCACTGAATACAACAGTGCTTCTCTGCTGTCGATAGAATTTTTGGTAGTTGGTTGTTTCAGAAGTGGGCTGCCGGGTCCTACTCTCATTTTTTGTGGTGCTAAGGATTGAACATAGGTCCTCAGAGGGTTTGAAGCAACCACGTTACCAACTGAGGTAAGCCTCAGCCCAAAAGTGTATGAGCAATTTTATGCCAATAAATTGAAATAAACTGGAAATAGCATTATGGTAAAGTTAAACACCCCATTACAAAAAAAAATGTTAGCAAATTAAGAATGGAAAGAAACTTCCTAAATTTGGTCAAGGATGTCTACAAAGACGAAGAGGAAAAGGAAAAGGAGGAAGATGATGAAGAGGAAGAAGAAGAGGAGGAAGTGGAGGAGGGCAAGTTATTGCTGTCCAGGGGTAACTGCATATGATGAGCTAGAGGTTGTAAGAGAGAAACAAGCTAGAGTTCTTCACTTTAAGTCATCTTGGAAAAAGTGATTTTTGATTATACAAAAGAGAATGTACTTACACTACTATACTCTTAAATTCACATGGACTTCAATATCAACTAAAATTGTTGTTGTTGTCAGGTGCCATCGCCTCAGTGTCCAACTCTAAGTGATCCTACATACAACAGATGAAACACTATTGTGCTTTTCTGCTATTCATAGAGTTTTCAATGGCTGAACCAATGAAAATAGCTACATGTTACTCACATCTTTTAGTTTTTAGCCTTTTTTTCAAAAAACAAACTAAGACATTTATAGTTGCCCAGTCCAGATCCACTTATGATGGGTAGACAGAGTCCCCACATGAGGAAGAGCATCTTTAATAAAAGCATTGGAAGGAAAATCCACCGAAAGGGGAGGAGTACTCCTAGCCTAGGAGGGAAAGTCGGCTGAGAGGGGAATAGTACCTCCAAAAAGCCCTCTTCATGGAAAAGGACTTTGAACCCCATCTTTTGTTAAATTTTAATTGGTCACTATTGTAGATTTCTAGAAATATTAATGAAAAATAATCTTCTGGCTCTGTGGGCTATGCTAATTCAGACTGGGAGTTGACAAGCCTCAGGCTTTCTTGTAGGGAAATCCCTGAATGACTTCCAACAGTGTAAACTCCTTAAACAAAAGCCTTTGTACTGATAGCTCTATGTAAGCAAAAGCACCCATTCTTCATAACAACAGACTCAATGGGGTGACACACAGGTGGCAGTTAACCACCCTAAATTCCTGCATAAACATTAAGAATAGTCAATTGTTATAGAAAATGCAGATGCTCAGGTCGTCTTGGTTTATTTCTTTAAAATAATCACACTTTGTCTCTGAGTTCCTCTTCCACTTTGATTGATTACCACCTGACACTCATATGACAATTGATCAGGTGATTCCATCATTGCAACCGACCTCCTTGTCTTTTTCTGACCTTTCATAAGATTTAATGAATGGTAATTCTGTATAAAAAGGCTGGATAATCTGGAAATAAAGGGAACAAGATCACACTGCCTCTGATCTGCTGTGTTTGTTACCCATCCCTGATTCCTCATCCGCCTTCCGGGAACCCTGGATTCTATCTAGGCTGCAGCTGGTCTGCGGCATATAGTAAATTTCTCTGTTTTTTAGAAAACAAAAGCAAGGGGAACTCATACCTGGAGGCTGACTTCTGATGGCATCACTACCAATTCCCTTGAGACCAAAGGATGCAGAACCAAAGGATGCTTCAAAGAAGAAATAGAGCAGTAAGAAAATACTCACAGATACAAACAAAAATGCTATGTCAGAGAATGGGCCACATTAAGGATTAGAGTTACATACTATAGGCAAGGAGGAACAGCTAAAAACTATTTGCTTGATATTTTAACAAGTCATATTATTGAAGAGGGATTTTAGGAAAATTAATTTAATAGAAGAGGTAGAAACCAGAGTCGGATATACTACAATAAACACGTAGATACAAATTTTAGTAAACTCTTCCTAATTCTTGCCTTACCTTGAGAGAAGTTTTGCCTACAATCATTGGCATTTTTGCAGCTTTTGCCAGACTACTAAAAATAATGGAAAAAGTACTTTATCTCAATTCACTGACTGATCCTACAGAAATGCAGCTAAGGAGATATTAGTGAAGTAGGCATATGCATTGCTTGGAATAGGAATGTGAGCATCTCCAGGCAGCAATGAGAAAGAAATGTAACGGTAATTTCTACAAATAGAATTTTGCAATGGCAAATGTTAGTGCCTGCCTTTGAAGACAAATTCCATTTTAATTTAATTTTTTCCAGTACTTGGGGGTAGAATCCAGGGCCTCACAGATACTTTGCAAGTGCTCTACCACTAAGCAGCCCTCCCACCCTATTTTTAATTTTTTTTTTTTTATTTTGAGTCAGAGTCTCACTGAAATATGCAAGATGCCTCTGGCTTTGAGGTAGCAATCTTCCTGGCTCTACCTTAAACGTCACTGGGATTACAGGTGTGTGCTACTGTAGCCAGACAATTTAATGTTTTCAAGCATTTATTTCTTATATATTCAAACTATCTTACCTACCTAAAGCCCAGCTATACATTTTATCCTTTAATTATTTTGATAAATAGTTGATCTTCTCAAAACAAGCATTGGAATGTTATCAACTTTTTCCAGGCACACAGGGACTCATGAATTGGGCACCAACTACCAGTCTGCAAGTGACTTAGAGATACACTTGGAAAAAGAAGTGGGCAGAGGAATGGGGTTCCTTTTCTAAGGTGTTTGTAGAAGCAAGCCAAAGAAAACATTCCAATGTCAAAAGTGGAAAGATACTATTTAGGGGTTAGTTGCCAGTTTCTGAATGATGAAGCTTTAGTTTTATTTTATAGTTTTCATTGCCCTTCAATTTGTTTTCACAGGGCCCCAAGGTGCTAGAGCCATTTCAGCCTCACAGCCTCCCAATTAAAAAAATAATAATTAGGAGTTTTCATGTAGGAAATTAGATGACTAAAAAAGCAAAGGTTGTAACTTTATAATTGCCCACAATTATTAATGTCTCTCAAGTTTATGTATGACAGGCTCGGAATGAATTCTCACATATACAAAAGGAAAGTCTAGGTTGTTCAAACTCCCCCATCTCTGATGGAGGCACTTTCAGCCTCCAGACTGTCTAGGTGGAAAGTCCTGTGTGTGCTTGATGTCTTCCCCTTATGTGCATCTTATTCAATCAGGTAGCAAATCATTCCAAGTCTTTATTCCTGTTTCCCTGATTTGCCTGTTCTTTCTGACTACCACAGCCATCTTAAATGTCTTAATTCTTATCTGGATTTCTGCAACCACTTCCTGGTTATTCTCCATGGGGTTTCTCTCTATCCTACCTTCTGATAACAGAATAACCAGAATATATCGTTTAGTCCACTTTTCCATAAACCAATCTATATGCCTTCCTATTGACTCAGATTCAAAACATTCTAGCAAATGGTTCTGTCTCTGCTGTCCAAATCACTTCTGTCTTATTCCTCAGAAGAATCCTTCAATTCCAGAAAGAAAAATAAAAAACTCCAAACTGCTTGCTGCCTTGACATTTTAATTCTGAAATCTGTACCTTGCCTGTTCATAATAGCATCTTATTTACATTCAGCAAGTTTTCATCTTTTGTCAAAATTCATGTCTAAGAAGGCTTTTCTGATACATCCAGCATCATCCAGACACTCTGTGCACGTGTCTGTATGATTGTGTATGCATATGTACACACATACTACTATCCTCAGGTTGCATGATTGTTTACCTCTAGTTGCTTCACTTAGATTTTCATTTAAAAAAGTCTTTTGTTCACACTTTTATTAGCAGTTTCATTAAAAAAAAAACTTCACATCTGAAATGGATAGTTGGTAAAATATAGGCCAAACACATGATTGAATGTAATTTCAGCAGGATGAAAAACATAGCAAGAGGTGAAATTAATAGGAATAAGTGGAGGTATAACACTTCAGAAGTGGTAGAAAAGGATCAATCTTGTCACTAAACAGCAAGTAACCTGGGCAAGTATGTTTAACTGGGCCTTGATTGCCTTTCCTGGACAATAACAGAATTGGACCAGGTGGTCTATAATATTTTTTAAGTTTTATCTTTAATGTAAAAGTGGAAAATGTTTCTTCAGTGATGTTTTTGATAGGAAAAAATATGGTCCTCAATAAGATTCCACACTCCAATCTCCAGGATCATGACCATATTACCTGGAATGGCAAAAGGCGCATTGAAAATATACTTAACAGTACTAGTAAATTAACCTTAAGATAGGGAGATTATCGTGGATTATATGGATGGGCCCAAGGAAATCACATAAATTTTAAAGAGGAAAACAAACTTTAAAGGGGACTGGAAACAAGGTGAGGTGTATAACCCCCCACTGCTGACTTGAAGGTTGAGAGGGAGATAAGGAAAGTGTGAGAAGAAAGTGAATTTTTCTATAGTCAGAGATCTTGAAGCCACAGATGAGAACCACAGCCCAGCAGATACCTTCATTATAGTCTAGTAAGCTTCTCATCAGAGAACACAAGAATTACTGTGCTGAATTTTAACCTATGGAGCTGTGAGACAATAAAATTGCATTGTCTTAAGCTGCTGAGTTTGTTATACAGTACTGGAAAAATAATACTTTAAGATTGATGCAATACATTTCTTGCTTTCCATAATATACTCTGCCTGCAGTTGTACTACTGTGACGTCAGATCCCATCAGATCTTGGAAGCTAAGCAGGGTTGGACCTGGTTAGTACTTGGATGGGAGACTGCCTGGGAACACCAGTTTCTGTAGGCTTGGGAGAAGGACCTGGAAATCCATTCCCAAAAAACACAATCAGCCATTGAAAACTCTATGAATAGCAGAGAAGCACTAGCAATAGTGTTTTGCCTATTGTACATAGGGTCACTGACTCAGACACCAGTTAGACAGCACCTAACAACATACCATTCTCTGCCTATAGCAATCCCATCCTGGCATCCAAGCTCATCAGATCTTGGAAGCTATACAGGGATGGACCAGTTTAATACTTGGATGGGAGATCACCTGGGAATATTGGGTTCGGTAGGCTTGGGAGAAGGACCCAGCAGCCCAATTCTGAAACAATCAGCCATTGAAAACCCTATGAATAGCAGAGAAGCACTGACATAGTGCCAGCCATGGCAGTGTCAGGTAGTGTTTCATTATGATGTATTTAAGGTCACTATGAGTTGATGGCACCTAACAACAACAACACATCATACTGTACCCAATTTAGAGCAATCTAAAAACATCCAGACAGTGGATTTCCATAAAAACCTGGAGCTTATAAGGGAGGCAAAGCCAGAGACACTGACATTAAGTCATCTGGACAAAAACAATGATGGATGTACAAACTAGAACATTCAGTACAAGCAAATAACCTAGAATCTCTAATAAGTAAGTCTTCAAAAATGTCCACACAACAAATGTGCCCAAAAAGAAATGCCAGATCTCAGGACAATGGCAAAAAATTATATATTTTTGGCAATAAAAGAAGGGGTTTTAGGAAGTAGTCCCAACAGATTTCATCCATTGTTTCAATGAGGAGGGAAGCAAAGCTAGATTTAAAAAAGATGTTTACTGAGATATTGAGAAGAGAGTTCCACCGCAGTCTTTCCAGTGAGTATTCTAGAGCATTTTTTAGAGACAAAATGATGATTGTCTTTGGTGGTGGAGCCAGAGTGATTTGAGGCAAACGAGGAGTGTGACCGTCTTTGCTGCTTCTCTCAGGATACACAGTGATTCAGAACCAGGAGAGTTGTACCTGACAGGTGATTGTACCCTAACTTGGACACTCATACATTGCATACAGCAGATGCTCAACGAAGGTGCATTAAACTAAGTAGTATTCAGGATAAAACTAGATTATGGAGTACTCCTATTACACTGAGGAGCAGGACGAACACCTGGTTTAAGTTAGGGAGGTAAAATCAATTGAGATTCTAGTGAGAGGTGTGGAAAGGCTTCACGGTGCCAGGAGAATGGAAGAGGTGACCTGAAGCCTGGCCTTCTGACTGCAGCACTTTCCCTCTTAGATTATCATATCCAATCTTGTTGACATTGAAATAGGAATTACTTATATTCACGTTCCAAATATAGAAATAGAAATTAAGAAGTTTACATGACTCACCCAAGATCACACACAGCCTGTTAGAAGCATATCTTGGGTTTGAAAGTTTTGCATCTTTTTTGCATTCTCTTTGCAGTCAAGGGTCTGGAAAGCACTACAGCAGGAACCAGAACCTCTGATCCCAGAGCCCATGCCCTTTCTACCTCATTATACCATTGTTTGAAAGTCATATTCTTACTTGTATGCAAGTTCTTTAATAATCATCTTTATATACCCTGCTCATTTTATTCTCATGACAATTCTCATAGGGTGAAGATTCTTTCACCCTATGAAATAAGAAACTGAGGTGAAGCTTAGAGAATGTATTCTAGATCTAACCCCACTAACACAGCTAAGTCAAAGAGAGAGTTCGCATTGTTATACTAACTTTAATCCTACCACCAGATCTTTTTCCAGTAAATACCACAACTACATTCTTATTCTCCTTTTCCTTTCATTGTTTTAGCCTCTCTTCCTGTCCTGATTCATGGACATGAAATCCCAGCATCAATGTGTTTTATTTCCCACTTGGCACCATTAGAAGCAAGATGAATGACACAGTCATCATTTGGTCTCCAGAATCCTTTGGGCTGCTTCTCCACCCTAGAGGCCATTCTGCTTTAGAAGGAGGAGTTGAAGAGGGGGATTTGGGCATATCCTTCCTCAACGCTGTTTCAAATCTTATGGAACAGATGTAGTATATAGTGAGGGTAGCTTCAGAAGACTGACAGCTGTTTTAAAAAGCTGACTAGGTTAATTTATGTTAGAACAGACAGGGTGCCTTGGAGAGTACATAACAGAAAAAGAAGACAAGAAATAATACATGCCTTAGAAGTAAAGAAAGAAAATGGAAGAAGAAAATGGGGGGGGGGGTAGATGAATAGAAAGAAAACAGAAACAAAATTCTGGGGAAAAAATGGAATCATGAGAAAGATCATAAGGAAATAGATTCTATGTGAATAACTAGTAATAATAATAAACACTTTTGAAATGTAGGCTGAAAAGAACATGCATCCCCCAGTTCCTACTTTATCAGAGCCTTTGTTAGATAAAATGCATCTAAAAAATCACTCTAAGGTTTACTTTTTCCACCTGAAGTTGAGATATTTCTTTCCAAAATTCTCACAGAATAGGGATATAACTACATAAGTATCCATATTTGTTATTTCTTTTTATCCCCTTTCCTGATCTATTTCACTTTCTCCTGCAGAAATCTAATGAAATGAGAATGGGTGGTGGAGGGGTCCTATTGAAGGTTAGTAGGTACCATATGTCACTATATTAATGAGTCCAGGAGATGCCACAGCACTGCCTAGGGGAATAAAATGGCCCAGTAACAGCCAGGACAACAATGGTCATTTCTGGCCTTTGAAAAATACAGTGGACAAGAGATAACATGAAACACTCCACAGGATTTCAGTACCTTTAGTTTAGGTGATGAGCAAATGATTTCATGCATTAATCACTGTGTACAGGCAGTGAAATGCTTTCAAATATGAGAAATCTTTCTCCAAATACTATACTTGAAGATAATTTGCTTTCCTAGACCTCTCAGGGCTCCCTTCAAAAACAGGATTTTCCAAGGGCTATAGTGAACCCTCAATTGCTAGATGGAGGCTCCCTCTACTGGACATAAGGCTTATTGCAGCAGGTGTGAATTCTAACCTTTGAGTTACTAATTCCTTGTGACTAATGTATGATTGCCTGCAGACATAGCCCTGTGGCGTCAGATCTGGAAGCTAAGCAGGGTCAGGCCTGGTTAGTACCTGGATGGGAGACCGCCTGGGAACACCAGAAGCTGTAGGCTTGGGAGAAGGACCTGGCAACCCCCTCCCAAAAATCAATCTGCCATTGAAAACCTTATGCACAGCAGAGAAGCACTGACAATAGTGTTTCCCCTGTTGTACAGAGGGTCACTATGAGTCGGATACCGACTCGATGGCACCTAACAACAACAACAACAATGTATGATTACGGCTAATGAAATGAGTGTCAAGAAAAATACCTAATTAACACACACACACACACACACACACACACACACACACACACATCATTCTTCTCTGAAAGTCTACAATGCTGTAGACTGTTAGGAATTTGAGCATTTACCTTTTATTTTCTTTGTGCTTGCTCACTGTTAATATGTAGGATATTTTTCTTATTTCTATAATGACTAAAATTCAAGGATTGAATCTTTGTACATGTTGAGTCAAGCCCAAATCACAATTTCCCACTTATTGGAATGAAACATGGATGCTCCATTTAGTATTTGTATTACTTTCAGTAAGTTAATTAATTTTTAAGAATCTTGGATATTTGGTGTTGGAAAAAACAGAAAATAATAGACTTTCCTAGGCTTGTTGTTGTAAGAATTGAAGTAGAAAATATCTGTAAATTATACATATATTCTTTTCTGGCATATTACCACATAATCCTCTAAGTACTGATTAAACAATAATTTCTGTCTCATTCTCTCACCTCTCCTTGTGGCCAGGTCAATAAATTTAACAAGAAATATGAGACTTACAGAAAGTAAAACAGGAAGAGTTGAAATTATTTTTATTAAGAAATCCTCTCCCTAGAGAATAACTACCTTTCTAGTATATTCTCTAGCCAAGCAATATACTAGAAGAGTAGGCTGTAAAAGTGAGCTAAGACAACATGGCTGACACCCTCTCTCATTACTTCCAAGAACACGTGGAGAACAGAAAAGCTCTTTCTTGCCTCTTTTTCAGCTACCATTCTTTGGCCTCTTTGCTACTCCTTGTAATTTCTCAATAGATGTTATCAAAATAATCTTTAGCCATTTGTCTTATTCTCTGCCTGCCCCATTTTGAAGTATAAGATGCACACAATTCTAGTCAAGCACAGCTACCATTAAGGGCCCCTTATTTTTCTAGTCCGCCTCTCTTTTCCCACTCTCTTCTCTCCACCCTTTGAATACACACTGATGGGGCTGCTTCCTCAGTTGTTACCTTTCAGGATGGGAGTGTTACATAAGAGATGAAGCCAATATCCCACTTCATGTAACCCATGTACTCTATTGTCAAAGCTACTACTATTGAATTAACTTATTCCACAACAAAGACCATTATATGTCAACATAGGGAAATAAAGTCGGGAGAGCTACTCAAACCTAGAGAACACACTTCATTCTCTTAAGCTGCCTTGCTAATAGCACAAAATACAATTAATTCCATGAGAAGGAACAGGGAATCTCAAAACCTTGTAATATCTGGAGTAGCCAAAAACATGGCATGAGAATCTGATGCACATTTCATTCCCAGCAACTTTAAAGTTATAGCATAAACTACCCCTTACAAATGCAGTCTATATCAATGGCTATATAAACAAGCAAACAAAAAACAGCATCAAAAACTAAATGCAATGTGACTGTCATATATCAGAAAATCTTTATGTACAGAAGTCTTTACCAAATCAAATAGCTTTTTTTTTCTTCTTAGCACTTCAAAAATGGTAACCTAAACAAAGATTTTTCATGCCAAGGAAAAAATACAATATTCATTAGTTTAATAAACCACAGAACCATTTTTATTTCATAGTTGATCTTACTTGAGTTTAATTTTTCCTTTGACTACTTAAATAGCTCTAGAAATTCCATCTGTAAGTGTTGTCTTATAGATGGGACTACAAGCGTCATGAGAGGAGAGATGGTATTGTTCTCCATCTCTAAGGCATCACTAGCACTTACTGCAAAGCCTAACAGGCACACAATCGTCACTTGTTGAATTCAATTAAATGCAACCTAGTGTCTTACTTTAAAATACTTTCAAATTCAGATAATAATGTCATTTTTTAAATAGCAACATTCTGAACTAAATCAATGAAAGTGCCTAGGGCTTAAACATAATTTGAATCAATAAAAAGTTACTAAAGTTTGACTTAAAAATGGCAGTGGTGGGGTGGGTGGAGTAGAATTCACAATTGTAATGATTTTCTGTCATTCTATTTCTAATGTCTTTCCTTCACCTTGGCGCTCTTTGAGTTTTTATAGTTGTTTTTCTTAGTCACATGAAATAGCGAAAAGAGAACAATTGAGTCAGACATGCTCTGCCACGGTTAGAATTTCAGCGAGGATGTGCTTTATATATGGGTCCCAATGAAGAGGGAAACAAGTCAAGTCCACAATCCCTCTTAATAGCCATCTAGGTTTCCAGCTAGCTATGCTTCTACAAATTGACTATGTGTCTGTTCTGATGTATCGAGCTAGTAACCTTGCCTGACTGGAAACTACTACATTTTCTTGCATCTCAACATTGCACAGAAGTCACAAAGTACATTTCCTACTTTTCCCTCACTCTAACAAGGATAAGGCTTGGGATCAGAAGAATCAGGGAAGCGACAAAGCAACCCCACAAGAATATCTGCCACAAGAAATTGAGAATAAACCCAGAGATCCAGGCAGGATGAGGGATGCTACTGACTCAGCCAGACTTAGCCCTGTGGAGAGCCAAGGTTAATATTAACAAGTCAGAATGTTCTGGCAGCCCCAGAGCAGTGAGTCTGAAAAGACCTGTTCTTAGGCCAAGGAGCAAAAGATGGTACACAGAGAACAGAATGAAGAAAATAGCACCTCACATTCATTTTTGATTCTTGCTGATGTTTTATTTGTCTTTCCAGTGATATGCTACTTTTCTGTCTCTGGTTTCTGCCTCCAAACTTCATATAATTTCTTTCTTTTTTTTTTACCATTCTTTCTCCCCACCAGGTTGAAAGTGGTGTCAGTGCTTGGTGGGGGAGGACTTTTTTCTCAACTGTCCCAATATATTCTCCATTATGCAGAAGAAATGAATAGACATGAGAGGTATCATCATTGCTTGGTCCATTAACTATGAAAAATCCATTAGAATCATAGCTGAATAATATGCAATGGAAGAAGGAAAATGATTGAGTTGCACTGAGGAGAAAAAAATGTTCCCTGTCCAAGCTACTGTTATTTATTCTCAGAATTGCACACTGCTTCTAGCCAACTGCATTGCCATGGAATCTTGAAGGCCCAAACAGTCTGAACATTGAGACTCATGTAGTTCAAGTGATTGATGATGGAACAGCTCAGTTAGTGAGTGCTTGCTCTGCATTCTCTGAGGCCTTCATTTCAATTGGCAGCCTACTCCTGAAATAATCAACCATTGAAAATCCTAAGAAGAGCAGAGAAACACTGAGAAAGTGCCGGGCATGGCACAGTGTTGGGGAGTGTTTCATTCTGTTGTACATAGAGTCCCTGTGAGTTGAATCCAGCTTGACAGCACCAAACAACAAACGTGTGATCCATTGCATCCAAATGGCTATGTCACATAAAATTCTGGAAATATGAACCGCAGCTCAGAGAGAACTAAAAAGGAAAATGCCATATGCCTTATATGATCTGAGTGAGATGGTCTAATGAGACGATGTAATTTGAAAAGGAAAGGGGAGCCTGAGTAGAGGCTTGAGGAACTCCAATATTAGAATTTGGGAGGAGAAAAGCCAGAAAATGAAATTGAGGAACAGACAGGATGGCAATGAAATAAGAATGGTGTATCATGAAGACAGTGAGGAAAATATTGCAAGAAGAGAGGCAAAACTGTGCTGAAATCTGCTTAGAGCTACAATTAAATGAGGATTGGAATGTGTTTGTTGAACTTGGCAGCATGTTGGTCACTGGTGAATTTAGAAAAAAAAAGTGTCAATGAAATAATGATGGGTATAAGCCAAGTTGGACAGGGACAAATAATGGGAAGAAGGAAATCTTTTATAATTCAAATTTAAAATAAAAAAGATCATTTATAATATTGAATGGGAAGTGAGAGAGTTTGGGACAGCATGGGCTTTTTGTGAAGGATAATAAAAAAGACTACAGTTTAAGGGCATTACAGAGTCAAGGCTGTGTGTTTGCTTGTCTTGTTAATTTGTTTAAATGCTGATGGAAAGAATACCTTAAAAAGAGAAGCAATGAAAATGTAGATTAATCATGCATCTCTGTGTACAATTTCCAATGGGACTGTGTCTCTCATAGATGAAGGAATTAAGATTTAGAAATCTGGGAGAGAGCTGGGTGCAGTGGGTGACACCTGTAATCCCAGCTACTGGGGAAACAGAGGCAAGAGGAATGCAGGTTCAAGGCCAGAGGCAGTATGGGTAACTTAACGAGATCCTGACTCAATATTTAAAAAATGGGCTGGGAGTGCAGACTTGCAAAGGTAAAGGACTTGCAAAGTATGTGCAAGGCCCTGGGTTCAACCCCCAAATACCACCAAAAATAAAAATAAAAAAAGAAAGAAAGAAAGAAGAGAAATTTGGGGAGATGAACCATTGGAAGGAAGAAGGCTATATCATCTAGAGTAACTAGAGGGGAGAGATATAATACAATGATAGACAAAGACGGATTCACAGATTAGGCGATGGGAAGACAGACAAAGGCACTTGCCCATTTACTAGCTTCTATTGTCCTTATGGGGCTGGGATTTAGCTCAGTTGGGAGAGCGCTGTGCTGCAGTCTCTGAGGTCCCGAGTTCAATTCCCAGCACCACAAAATTGGGAGAAGGACCTGGCAATCCACTCCCAAGGCAATCCCGAAACAGTCAGCCATTGAAAACCCTATGAGGGTCGCTACGAGTCGGATAACGACTCGACGGCACCTAACAACAACAACAATTGTCCTTATGGGGAAAGCTGCTTGCAATAGCACTTTGTTTACCCAGGGAAGCATAGGCTGCCATCTCCAATGTATGCAAAATAAATTTATTTGAAATTTTAGTTGACTGGGGTGTATATAATTTCAGTTGTGGAGTTTACCACATTATCAAAAGATGTAGCATTAAAAAAGGAGGTATGATAAATGCAAAGCAGCTACATGGTAGGATAGTTGTCTGAACTTCCTCAGAATATTTATTATTGAGCTCAGTCTGTCTTCTGGTCAGTTTCACAGGACTATGTAAGAGTCTCTGTTGGTAGTAATGTCCAATGTCATTCTACTAGGTGCCAATTAACCACATTGCCCCATGGCTTAAGCAAAATAATAGCATGCTATGTGGGCATGTTCAGGTATGAGTATTTTAAACATGTGCTGAAGTGCCAGCAAACAAAGTTTCAGTACCTGAAAATTTTACTCATAATGTAATAATATCATCCTAAGTTTCATATGGTGAACAAATATCTTTCCATTTTGTTCATTTCTTAAAATATTGTCATTACCAAAAACTTACTAAAAAAGAGCAGTCACACCACTGCTTTCATCACAAGTAATGCAGATATAAATTAGTCTTTGTTAAGGTTTTTATATTATTTATTTATTTATTTATTTATTTAATTTGTAGCACTTGGGAGTTGAACTCAGGGCCTCCCACATATGTTGCAAGTGCTCTACCACTGGTTTTCCTACACAGTCCATTTTTTAAAAAACTATTTTTTTTCTTGAAACATAGTTTCTCTAAATTCCCCAGGTTGCCTCTGGCTTGCAACTTGAGATCCTCCTGCTTTAGCCTCCCAAGTCACTGGGAATGGAGCTGTGCACCACATGCCCCAGTAAGTTTTTATATCTTTATGTTTGATGATATTGTCTCCTTAAATTTTTATGAAGAGCTAGGTATTACTCAAATTTTATAATGTTCTCATAAATACTGTTTCATAATGCAAGAAGTTGTGGTGTCATTGAAGATTCAGCTTTGTTGCTCTATGTGTAATATTCTATATACAATTGAATGTTGTTGTTGTTGTTATTGTTGTTAAGTGCTATGGTGTTGAGTCCAACCTATTGAGCATATAGACAACAGAACGAAACACTATCTGACACTGTCATGCCTGGTACTATTGTCAGTGCTTCTCTGCTACTCTGTAAGGCTTTCAATGGCTGATTATTTTGGGAGCGGGCTGCTCAGTCCTTCTCCCAAGCCTATGTTGTTGTTGTTGTTGTTAGGTGCCATTGAGTTGGTCTCCGACTCATAAGCGACCCTCATAGGGTTTTCAATGGCTGACTGTTTCAGGACTGTCTTGGGAGTGGATTGCCAGGTCCTTCTCCCATTTTTGCAGTGCTGGGAATTGAACTCGGGACCTCAGAGACTGAAGCTCAGCGCTCTACCAACTGAGCTAAATCCCAGCCTTCCCAAGCCTATCGCACCCAGTGTTCCCAGGTAGTTTCCTATCCAAGTACTAGCCAGTAACTAGGCTGGACATTGCTTAGCTTCCAAAATCTGCTGAGATCAGATGGCAGGGTGGTACAGCTGTAGGCATACAGTTGAATACTAAGAAAAATAAAGTATACTCACATCTCATGGTTACAGATACTTTGATGAAAGTGACAATGGTGATGATGTTGGAAATGCTACTACTAGGGATGATTATGAATATATATCTATATATATATGTATATATATATATATATATATAAATGTTATGTATTTATATAAATATATAAGCTTGAAACCTTTTTTCTAAAGCACTGTAATAAATATGACCAATGTACTGAAGGGCACTCCTACTTCATATCCAATCCATAATCTCCAAGCAAAAGAGAGATGAGGGAGGTGAAGCCCCTCCCTGTGCACTGAATATTTATAGATAATACAAATACGTTCATGGTGCTGACAAAGTGTCAAGAGAGAGCAGGGTGAGGGTGAGAAACAGAGAGAAGGAGGGGGGAGAGAGACAGAGAAAGGGAGAAAGAGATAGAAAGGGAGAGAGAAAGAGAAAGAGAGAAAGAGAGAGAGAGAGAGAGACATGGATGCAGTCCAATGTTGCTCCCTGTCCTGAGAGGTTCCCCTTTTCGGGACTTCTACTCAGGTGATAAGACATTCTTGGTTCCTTCACAAATAATTAAATTGTTTTGGATGAGTCAGATAGTGAAACACAGGTTCTTTATTAGGTGGAGGTAAGAAATAGTACAAGCTTTAGGGTAAGTGCGAGAGTGTTTAGGGACCAAGAGAGACACCTAAGAAAATGATACTGCACATCCAAATCAAGGAGGTGGGCTTCTCGACAGAGTTGTATCTGAATGTCTTCACAGTGGAGATATACATATGTGTGTATGCAAATATATATGTGTGTACATACACACACAAAGCTACGATTTTGTGGCTTTTGAAGTTATATTGCTCAATGGTGGTGATGAAAGTGCATTGTCATTATTGTTGTTAGGTGCTGTCCAGTCAGGGTCCAACTCATAGCCACCCTATGTACAATAGGTGAAACACTATTGTCAGTGCTTCTCTGTTATTCATAGGGTTTTCAATGGCAGACTGAGTTTTGGGAGTGGGTTTCTGGTCCTTCTCCCAAGTCTAGTATCTGGTGCTCCCAGGCAGTCTCCTATCCAAGTCCTAAGCAGGCCCAACCCTGCTTACCTTCCGAGATCTGACGGGATCTGATGTCACAGTGCTATGGCAGAAGTGCATTAGAGATAAGACAATAAGAAGAGGAGCACCTGGTCAAGGAGATTCTTGCAACATTTGGTTACCAGGAAATCACCTAGGATTGTTGATTATAATTATAGTCCAGAATCAGTGAGATTCTCCAAGAAGCAGAGGATTTTACGTAGGCAGTTTCCGCAGCAGTTTTCCTTTTTTGATTATGCTGAAATTCTTGACTCTCAGCTGATGAAGCTCAGACCAGATCCCATGGTGAAAACTCTCTCTTTCCCACGCCCTCTTAATTTTCCCTGTCTTTCAATCCTGCCTCAAAGAGACAATTGCTGGCCAAACAAATGAAATAGGAGAATTTTTTTTTCTAGATCACAAAAACATGTCTTGAATGAAAGATGCTTTATCTCTAATTTAACAGGTCATGTTCTAGAAAGGGTGTCCTATGCAGTAAACAGGATGCATGGTAGGAGGTGTTTACTGAGCAAATACGTGAAATAGATGAATGTCAAAAAATTAGCTTACAGGAGAAAGATTTTCATGAAATAAAGTAACAGGCCAGAACTTTGGATCAGTTCTGAGGTCAGCTATCAATATTTGTATCTAGAGAAGTAGATTCAGAGCCTAGATACTGTCAGTTTTAGGTGATGAAAATGAGATTAATAAATATTTACAAACATGCAATTAATAGGTTTTCATAACTTCTATGCTAGAAACCAGTAGAATTTGGTTATCCACCAGCAAAAGAATGAATAAATACATTGTACATTATTCACCCCATAGGATATTATAAGTTGACATAAGTAAATAAACATAATGCTGAGTGAAAAACAAAGTAGTAGCAAAGTACACAAATTTAATACAATTTTATAAAGCTTATAAACAAGTAAAACAAATTGATTTATTTTTCAATATATATGACATAAGCATTTTGTTAAAAGGCAAGTAAACCATAAAATGAAAATGTAGAATAATGTTTCTCTCTACAGAGAGAAAAGAGTGTGGGAAAGGAGCCTACAGGTAGGTGCAGATTTGGGCACTATCCAAGTCCTTGGGTTGGATATTCTTTGTGAAACTTTGCTTCTGAAATTCATGTAATATACTATATGTGTGTATAAAGATATATATATATATATATATATATATATATATATATATATATGCACTTAAGCATGAATAAAGAGAAATAAGAGTAAAGTTGCAGCATTAATGGATGTTATTTCCCAGAAATATGAAAGCAAATTAAGTCTAAAGCACTACAATCACAATTCTCAATGGCTGAGGATTTAGTGTATAGAAAGCAATCAATAAGCACATAACATCTGGAAGGTAGCATTTATGCCCCACTCTGCATTTTCTATCACTAAATTGACATCTTTTCCTAAATGTCTTCATATGCTGTATGTGACACTTAGTACTACACACCAATATCAAAGAAATGAATGTTACATTAGTTTTATAATTAAAGATCAGGCAATCTAGATGCTAACACAGAGTGTTCCTATCAATTTATATTAAATGCCATTATATGCAGAAATATTACATATTCCAATTTAAGGCATGACACTGTTTTGAGGCTATTGTCTTTCTTTACTGCTTTCTAAATGTATGGTATTATGGGTCCTGAAACTTAAAAGGATGTAGATCCTTTTAGATCTAAATAATCTAAAGTAAAAGTTTACATAAACTGGATTCTGTTACTATATTGTATCTCAGAAATTCCAGCAACATCTGATTATAACAAGGAATGCCAGTGAAATGTTCATTTTTCAACAGTTTCTCACCTCTAGCACCAAAAGACTATGTCTCTAAAATTTTATGAATTGTTACTCAAATCCTTCTGGGAGAATCATGATAATTACCACTGCTTCAGCAGAGTTACAAATCTACAACATCAATCTCAGCCAAAAGATACACGTCTCATAAAATCATTTCTCTTCTATGTAAAGCCCTGATGCAATTATCTGCAAAGATGAGGGTTTCCTAGGCAGGGAATAAGAGACACTGAAGACACTGCCTCAATTTTTTCTGACTTCTTCTGCAGTACCTGTTATAAATCTGGGGATGCAACTCCTCTGAGAATATGATGCATCTATCTCCAGATGGCACCTAAAAACATCTCCTCAGAAATGCACATACCCTTATACATAAGATGTGTTTCACTTTCAAGGGCTTACATGCTCATGAAGCCTATTTGTACACTAATAGTCTATGAAACTACAATGTTGTGGATTGCACACCTGATGTCAGCATTTTCGTGGGTCAATGTGAGTCATGATGGCAAGGTTTAGACTGAGTGATTGACTCACTACACTTATATTCTACCTAGTTTTCCTGCCTATAATCTCACCAGCCTCTGTTTCAAACATTGTTTTAATGATAATGTCTCTAAAACAAAGATTTCATCATTTGTCACACACATCCACCCAATACTTCCCACTAGAAATAATTTAAAGTTCTTCAACACTCTTAGGAAAAAAACAAAATTGCTTTGAAAAGTATCTGAGATTCTTAATGATCTAGCCCCTTCTTGTACTCTGAACCTCATCCTTTTCTATGCTCATCAGACCCTGTGTTTCATGCAATTTGCCATGCAGTCTCATACTCCAAGCCTTGCATGCTTGTTCTCTTTATCTGGCATATCATGCAATGGCTGTGTTCTCATGTGAATAATTATTATTTGGTAATTTGAATGCTGAGAGTAGGTTTCAGCCCTTTCAAGAAGACTTATCTAGCCTTCCCACTGTAGAAAACAGTATATGATGGATGAACAAATCAATGAAAAATTTAGCTATCAACAACAATATACTTTAGAGAAAAAAAGAAATGAAATGGGTGTCTGGAGGTCTTTTCTCACCCAAAATCTATTACTAATTTACTGCAAACTATTACAAAACTCATTCTCTCTGAGTTTTCTTTTCTTCTGTGAAAAAAACAAAGTAGTTGGATTAGAGTCTCTGAAAGGTCCCTTCAACTCTAAATTTCACTGTTTTACAAAGCTTGCTGCTTAGTTTCTCTACCTGTCCAGGATGTACATGACTGGTGTGTTAGATGATGGGCAAAGGGAGAGAGAGGAAGAAGAAAGGACCAGAAAGCACCTCTTAATGTCTCCAGGTAACACTGATGGAGAGTTTTCTTTTCAATTTTTTTCCTGTTGCAAAGTAAAATAAAAATAAAATTTTGCTGCACTGATTTCTGTCATCTTATAAACTAGAAGGAAATAAGCGTTGAAGGGAATTTTTACTTGGTGGCTTGTGATCTTCAATTACTTTTTAAAACAATTATTTGAGTTCCTAAAATGGTATTTCTGATAGAAAATGAAATAGGACAAAAGCATATTCTCACCATAAAGCTTAACAATGAAGAAAATGACCTTGTCTATTTTGCCAACTTCTGCTTCCCCTGTGCTAGACACATATTGGTTACTTGGTGAATATTTAATGAATGAAGTAACTTACCAGAATTCTACTCAGAAGTATCAAGGAGACCACACAGTTCAGCTGGGATATATAATGCAAAAGAATTTCATTAATTTGGTCTTAATTTTGTAAAATATGTGGTTGGATATGGGCTGGATGGAATGTTTATAAAGAATAGACTTCTAACCTTCCTTAGCTGTTTCAATACGCTTCAGAAGCAAGTTTAAAAACAATCAAGGAGAAATTCAATTGCGACTTTTAAAAGTACTTATTTACTTATAAGTGATCAATGTGTAAATTATATTTGATATTAACCTGTTTAGTAGTTACCCTTGAGAATTTTCTTACAGTCCCCTTAAAAACCTATTTCTATATAAGATTCTAGTATACTTTTCTTTAAACAAGGTGTTTAGTTGAAACCCTTGATTGCATAAAGGATAAAAGTATGGAAATTTGCTTCATAAATATATTTTCTCTAAAATACATTTTTGAATTAATGATAGAAATGACTTTTTTCAGATGTGCAGAGAGCTAATTATTTAGGTGCTTGATAGAATATTAAGATGACTGAGTTACTGTTACTAAGATCAAGCAGTATATAATGTAGCAAAATAGAGGTATGCTCAAAGCTAAAATGTACCTTTTATAAAGCATGGCAAATATTACTCGTTTGTGTATAGAAAGCTATATGAAGGGAGTATAAGATTTTTTTCTTTGGCATGGTGATTAGAGATGTTATTGCAAAGGAAGTAGGGTTTATTCTTGTCCTTGAAAGATGGATATAGTTTCTACCATGAAAGGGAAGAAGTTATTTCTCATACCAGGAACTATATGGGAAATACATGGGATTTGGCTGGCAAAGAATGGATACAGAGAATAACCTCATGTATTTAGTGGAATCATAGAGTCAGAGCTTCAACAACCAAGACCACTGGTAAATCCTGGACCACAATGAAAGCCAGACTAAGGATATTGACATCCATTCAGTACTGAGCGAGCATCCAGTAGGAATATGGGTATAGATCTGAAAGAACAGAAGCAGGAAACTGAGTCACAATGCTTTTGCATTATGTAGTTAAGAATCAGGATGGAATTATGGTGGTGGGTAGTGTCGATGGAAGATAGATGAAGGAAAAAAATTTTGAGAAGAGTCAATAAATAGAGTTCATAGGTCTATTTGGAAAAGGATGCAAGAAAGAACAGTGAAAAATGAACCCAAGTTTTTAAGAAAATGATGCTGTCATAGAAAAGACAAGTTAGCATGGCAAGTGGATTCAGTATAAATATGCCAAAGATTTTTTTATTTTGTTCATTTTCTTAATATTTACTTTCAAAATGAATAATTTCATATAATATCAGGTGAATTAAAAATATGCCTACTTGGAGGCTGAGTCTGATTCTAGAGCTCAGGAATGAAGAGTTTGCTACACTGATTCTTTAAAATTTCTGATGTCTATTATCACAAATTCAGGACAAATTACAACATTCAATAGATGTATTTGCCCTGTGAGAAAAACATACCTAATTGAGGACTTAGCTTCCAACACCATGTATCCACTACCATGCTTCTCTTGGTTGCAAGATTTTTGCCCAAATTAGTTGAAAACACTACAAGCTCAAATGAATGCATCATAATTCTGTTGTCTGGATTGAGATAAAAGTGCAACACTTGCAGGACTGCAGAACTGGGTTTGAACCCAGCGCCTCATACATGCTAGGTAAGTGCCCCACCATTGAGTTGCATCCCTAGCCCCTTCCTCCCTTTTTTTCCCTATTTTCAGCACAGTGCCTCCCTAAATTGTCCATGCTGCCTCTGGCCTTGAACTTGTAAGCCTCCTGCCTTCGCTTCCTGAGTAGCTGAGATTACAGGCATGCACCATGATGCAGAGACAAAAAGGTACAACATTTGAAATTAAAACTGTAAATTGTTTTGATTTTTAAAATTAAGTGATACATTACTTGATGTGAGTAACTAAGAATCTAATGTCTGTCTGCTCTTAATGACAGCCTAGTTCCACGTAGTGTATACAGAAAATAACCATGGTTCCCTTTCCAAAGCAGCCCAAGGCCCCAAGCAGCAGCCCAAGGTCACAAGCAGAGATCTGCTTTCTGCCACTATGACTGTAGCCTGAGTCCTCTTAGAAAAAAATTTATTTTTCTTCAATGGAGGAGGCCAACCTGGTTGCTTGGGGTCCCTTAGACTGCAGGGAGTGTCCTTACCCACCTAACCCATTTTCAGTATGCTCACTTTCCTCCTTGGGTTGGGAGAAATTATTTCTTTTCTGCTTCTTAGATCCCTCTTTGGTTTTAGGAAGTGCTAAATCAGTTTAATGCTGATTTCCTCTTTAAAAAGTAGACAGGCAAATTAGAGAGACAAATAAAAGATACTTATGAGTCATTCACTTATCCTTTCCAGAGATTTTTATCACAGACCTGAAATATGCGTATTAAGAATTTAAACCTTTGTTGACTCCATTTAGCTAGCAATCTGGAAAATGCCAAAGATAAGTAGTATTCCTGGAGGAGCTCAGAATGTATTCTTCTTTTCCTCTTTAATTCTAGGAATACCATAGAAGTTGTAATAATACCTACAGTAATGAGTATGCCTTGGGAAATTGCTAAACTTTAGAATTCACACAAAAAGTACATCTTTATGTCTCAAAATAGATTCAGTAGTCTCTCTCCTTTCCTGCGCTCAAGCTCAGGAAATCCCAAATGCAAATACTTCTTTGGCCAGCTGAGGGCGAAATTGCCCTGTTCTTTGCACATACATCCCATCTAAAGCCTTTAGAAAAGAGAGACTACATAGCCACCTGAGTAGAGCAGGCACAGCTAAAGGAGGCAAGGGTAAATGGGCAGGCAGATCTAAAAGCTGCAACACAAACCAGCTCCAAACAGTTCTGTGCAATACGAAAAGAAAAATGACGCTTCATACATAACACTCCAGAGCTATCTCATGAGGCAGTACATTAGGTTTACAGAAAAACAAAACAAAACAAAGCAAACAAACAAAAAACCCAGGTGACTGATTTTGTCAATGTGAACTGATAGGTATAATAAATATACTTTTCTGTAATTTCTAATATGTGACTTCCTCAAATCCCTCCAGCAAAAAAATAGAAGGGTGACCTTGAGTTTCTCATCCTAATGTTATTGTTGTTGTTAGAGGTCATCAAGTTGGGTCTGACTCATACCAACCTTCTGTACAGCAGAATGAAACAGTCCCCGACACTGTGCCATGCCCTGCAGTATGTCAGTGCTTCTCTGCTATTCATAGGGTTTTTGATGGCTGATTGTTTCGGGATTGCTTTGGGAGTAGGCTGCCAGGTCCTTCTCCCATTTTTGTGGGGCTGGGACAGAGTGCGGGGCCTCAGAGAGGGCAGGGCAATACTCTACCAACTAACCTAAACCCCAGCCCATCCTAATAGTATACCCATTAGTGTCCAGTAGTTTAGCTATGCAGAAATAAGAAGGGAAAATGCTATTTTCTGGGACAACGTATTTTTTCTTTGATTGTACACTCTGACTGTGCATAGTTCAAACTAGCAATTTTCTAGATATCACCAAATAACTTTGTAACATAAAACACCTAAAATATTTATTTGATGGACTCCTTTTCTATATGGCTATCTTAGCTTATAAGTAGGATGTTAGTATTTACCAGTACATTCCTGAGTTTTGTGACTTCTGTTCTCACATTCAACTCCACGTTGCAATCTGGAGCAACTTGGGCTTGATAAAAATCAATGTTACTAGAAACTATGTGTTTATGCAAAGTGATGCCTCTTCTTAATTTTTGACTACTTGTTGAAAGTCCATGGTGTATACGTTGAGTCATACATATACACACTCAAACACAGATATCTATATATGTATAAAGTGTATATATATATATATATATATATATATATATATATATATATACTGTGTATGTGTATATGTATTTATATATGACATAGATTGATGTATATACATATATATTTATATATGTGTGTATATATACATACATATATATACATACATACATACATATACACACACACACACACACACACACACACATATATATATGTATATATATATGTATGTATACACATATATAAACACGTGCCTGCAGCCATAGCCCTGTGGCATCCTATCCCATCAGATCTCGGGAGCTAAGCAGGGTCAGGCCTGATTAGTACCTGGATGGGAGTCCACCTGGGAACACCAGAAGCTGTAGGCTTGGGAGAAGGACCTGGCAACCCCCTCCCAAAAATCAATCTGCCATTGTAAACCCTATGACAGCAGAGAAACACTGACAATAGTGTTTCCCCTGTTGTACAGAGGGTCACTATGAGTCAGATACCGACTCCACAGCATCTAACAACAACAACAACAGTATATGTATATGTGTGTATGATATATATATGATATATATATGATATGTATGATATATATATATGATATATGATATATATGATATATATATATGATATATATATACATATGCATATACATATACATATATATACATATACAACAGTATATGTATATGTGTGTATGATATATATATATGATATATATATATGATATATATATATGATATATATATTATATATATATATATATATATATATATATATATATATATATCATACACACATATACATATGTTAAAGTTAAAAAACCATGGCTGGGTGGGGATGGAGCTCAGTGGTAGAAAACTTACCTAACGTGTGTGTGAGGTCCTCTGTTCAATCAGCTTGTTGTTGTTGTTGTTAGGTGCTGTCGAGTCGGTATCCGACTCATAGCGACCCGCATAGGGTTTTCAATGGCTGAGTGCTTCGGGATTGCCTTGGGAGTGGATTGCCAGGCCCTTCTCCCATTTTGTGGTACTGGGAATTGAACTCGGGGCCTCAGAGACTGCAGTGCAGCGCTCGACCCACTGAGCTAAATCCCAGCCCCTGTTCAATAAGCAGCACTATAAAATTAATGAAGTACACATATAACAGAAGGAGACTCTTTCTTTCACAAAGGAGTAACTGTATAATCTACTTTGTAACCCTCTAGACACTTTCTTTTACTAAGATGGCCATGTATCCCAGGGCCCTTACTGAGCAAAGCTATACTAAGAAGTCCCTGCAGGTCTTAATATCCAGGAAAGAGAAAGGCCTACAAAGAGACCAATTTATCAAAATCATAGACCTGAGGATTTGAGGGTGTAGTTCGGTGGTAAAGTACTTGCCTGATATGTGCCAGACCCTGGGTTTTATCACAAGGACCACCAACAAACAAATAAAAATCAGAGAAATGAGACCAAAAGTAAGATTATAGACAATTGGATGCCTATTCTATTGCCAGACTAACCCTATTAAAGGTTAAAGCACAAGTCAATCCATTTCATTTCCCTCCCTGTGATATGTAGAGTAAACCCCATGGTCCTTGGCCTGACACTGACATCTCAACTTGACTGACACTAGCTGGTTCTTCCTGCCCTCCCACTCCCCCGCTGAGCTCCCATTAAACTGAACCAAGGAAGTTTCACATTCATGTTCCTTCACCCTTACCCCTGGGTAGTTCCCTGTCTCTAAAATTCAACTGGTGTGAAGAGTGACCAGGTTTAGTAAAAGCAGTTCATTTGCCCAGCTCTGAATATCTGTTTGCATCCTTGGTGACCCAACCTAAATAGCTTCTGCCATAAAGTCTCCCCAAATGCTCGTTAGATGGTCCTGCTCTTTCTCAACATGCATCACACCTGGTCTTTCTTATGGCACTCAATTCTTTCTAACTCAAAATGCAGTTCTTTATGGACATATATTTCCTACTAGTCATCATCTAATTGAAGATAGAATTAGAGGCTAATACATCCTTTTAGCCTCTAAAATACTTAGTACAATGCCCAGCACACATAGGCATCTAATGAAAGTTACCAAATGAGTTAAATTAATTAATTCACAGTTTCTGCTAAATCAAAGGTATTTCCTAGAGACGTATTTTGATAAACCTAATAGTATTGAAGTAATTTCCTTTTTACACAAACAACTACAATTCAACTATCTAAACTCAAAAGAGTTATCACCTAGTGAAAAGCAGTTGCTTAGTACAAAGGGTACTCCCTTGTGTGGCTCCTTTGAAAGGAAACAGCAGAAAAAATGAAAAGCCTAAGAAGTGTGTATGCTAGATATCCTTATCTTTCTTGAAAAAATGTAGAGAACTTTAATGAACACTGGAAGGTACCTAGAAATTCTAACAGTATTATGGGCCCAACCATGGAAATGACAAGAGTTATCTACTTGAAATTTCCTTCTTTCAGGCCCTGTGCTTGATATTGTTAGATTCCTATGCATAGAATTCTTGGATTTTTAGAGATATAGACTTACAACCTCAAGGAAGCAAACCGAGCCTCCACCACATTTAACTCATATATTTATTTTACAATAAATGACACTAGTACTATATTAATACATTTCTACTAAATATTTATAATGATGACTAGAGTTTCAGATATGGAATAGGATTTTAGGTTCAAAATAGTCCTCCTTCATAATAAGAAAAAAGTATAAGGAACAATTTATTTTGGCAATATAACTAAGGAATTAAAATTGAAATTTTTTTCTAAGTGTGATTTACCATACTAAGGGGAATTGAATAGGCATTTACTTTCATTATCTACCTTTTTAATTAACCAACTACATATCAGTTTCTTTGGACTCTTCAGAATATTTGAGTACCTTAAAACCAAATAATACATCTTACCCACTCAATAATTGTTTTGGTCAAAGTGATGGGTAGAGCTGACATATAAGATATGGCCTCCACCCTCCTCATCTAGATGGAAACAGAATTTTACCATTGAGATGAAGTTCTTAGTACACATTTATGCCAATGTGTAATTAAAAATCAAATAAATGGCATAGATTGATGGGTATTTGAGAAATGAAGTGCCAATTAAAATAATACGATTTGGATTTTTACTTGAATCAAGATGGAACAGAGTAGTCAAAGAGAGGGAAAAAGAGAATATTCGTAACATGAATGGAAATTTATGCAATGGTGGGGAAGCTGATATGTAAGCATTTACTAAACATTTGCAATGTGCCAGATATTATACTATCCTTCTCTTTTAACTGGTTATATTAGAGAGAGTAGGTCTTAATGTATAGTGCTGGACAAACTTGAAAATTTGGTACAAACACAAATTTTTGCATCTACCCCAGATTTATTGCATCTTTGAATCAGGACTTCTGGGGTTGGAGACCAGGGTTCCAGGATTTAACAAGTCTACCAAGTAATTCTGATGCTTGCTCAGGTTTGACAATATGACCAGGTGGCATACATAGATTTTAATAAACCTATTGTGATCAAGAAAGTGACTTTATGTAGTTCCAGTTGCTTATAAGAAAAAAAAATTAGCAGGGGCTAGATATCTGAAAATAATTATTATGAGAATGTCCAAGATTTTTTTAAAAGTTCCCCTAAGCCATATAGCTTCTGGAAAACAGGGGAAAGGTATAAAGAAAAAATTATATCTTTTAAAAAAAGGAAGTATCTTTTTAAAAAAGCCCAAACTTCCAATAAGACAATAAAATACCTAAATTCTCCTCCCTGACTATGTTCTCTCAGTAAAGTGAACAACCCTGCACTTTCCTAGAAATATTGAGTAAAACTTCTATCTTAACATCTTTTCCTAGTATGTTTTTAAAAAAATATCAACTGAAGTTACTAATAAAAGATGGAAGAATTTAAATTGGACTTGTGTGGATTTTACATGTGCTTATTTTAAAATTAAGAAATAAAAGTGTAACAAGATAATATTATATATGTGCACACAGAGACACACACGGGTATGTATGTATGTAGATAGATGATAGGTAGGTAGGTAGGTAGGTAGGTAGGTAGGTAGATAGATAGATAGAGACATATTTTACTTTAAAGAACTGTGTATTTTTAAAGGCCCTGAGGAAGAATGAAGCTCTGCACTCAGGTCAAGTAACAGGGGTTTTGGAGCTGGGATGGGCACCCCTCTAGAGAGCCCCAAAAGATGAAGTGGTAACTGGCTATTTGAAGTAGTTAAGAAAAACAGGATTTAAGATAACATTAGGTAACATGGAAAATACAAAAACAAGTCATATTTTAGATAGGTAAATAGGTAATAAGAAAGTAAAAACATTGGGTGCAGATTGCTAGAAGAGCCTGTCTAAATTAAAGGAAACCACAGGAGGATGGATAATTCCAGGTACACTGTTGTCTGCAGGACTTGCTAAACTTTATTAGTCCATATTTATATGAAGAAGCTTTTGCCCCTTATGGTCTTCTGGAACATAAAGAGATTTTCCAGATCATGCCAGTCTATGAAGTAGGAATTATTCTTGTGGAGACTGCATTGTCTAGTCCTTCAGTCTAAATTATAAATTATAGTCTATCCTCATTATTTGTAGATTCTGTCATTTGTAAATGCTCCTGTTTGCTAACATTTATTTGTAATCCCTAGCCCAATACTCACTGTATTTTCATGGACATTTCATGCACACATCCATATTCAGCCAAGCTGCCTCCTGGATTCAGCTCTCATATTTAAAAGAAGTCTCCTTTTTGTAGTCAATTTGGTGCCATATATTTCAACTTTTATTTTTTTCCTTACTGATTTCACTGTTGAAAATGGCCCACAAGCATATTGCTGAAAATGGCCCAGAAGTGTATTGCTAAAGTGCTATCTTGTGTTCCTAAGCACAAGAAGACTGCACTTTGCCTTACAGAAAAAAAAAAAAAAAAAAATGCACGTTAGAAAAGCCTCATTCAAGCCTGACTTACAATGCTGGTGGTAGAAGTTCAATGTTAATGCATCAAAAATATATATTCAATAAATTGTCTTGGAACAGAAACATATGGGAAACAACGTTAAGTACTGATCAGTTGACAAAAATGTCAAAACCAGAGGACTGCAAGAACCTGAACCTATATTTACCTTCAGAGCAAGAGCTCAGTATTGGCTAAACCAGTGTAAGTGTTGACTTTATGGAACATAAGGATTAAGTAGTGGGGTTTTGCTATAATGCTTGAGATGTTCATGAAAACACAAATTATGATTCCAAATATGTCTTTACATAGAATTAACACCTTAAAATCTCAACAAAATATTATTAGTGAAGAGGAACTTCTGGAGGATTTTCCAATTAGAAAAGAAATAAAGGTCTGACAAGTTACTGCATACAAGGTAAAATTTTAACCTTATTCTCTTCAGAATTTGCCATTCCAAGTCTAGTCAGGACTGCTGGTATGGGAATGATGACAAAAGGGGCATCTGTGAATGTCTGGTATGTTCTTCTAGGCCTGTTATAGGCCGGGTAGCATCTTATAGGTTGGCTTTTGTATTTAAAAAATACAAAAGAGTATAAGCACCATCCTAACGTGAGTAACTGCATCAGATGCAGACAAACTCAGCCTGGGTCTGATCAGGCATCGAGAAAGCTCCCCCAGGTTTTGTTCTGATCAGCATTTGAGCAAAACAGAGCATGGCAATCATGAAGTAGGAAGTGAGCACACACTGGTGTACTACCCAAAACGTCAAAGGCCTCTCAAAGCAAATCAAAGCAAAGGGAATGAAAAGCATAAAGGCCACAGGGAAAAATGCCAAACAAAAACAAAACAAAAACCAAACCAAACTAAATAAAAGTATAATGTGCATCTGTGGTTTAGGTAATTCTCTTATCTGTGACAAGTAAGAAATTTAAAAAGTTAATTTTATCCATCTTCCTGTCTTATTTTATTTTGTTTCCATGTAGATATATTTCAAGTGAATGATAGAGTAAAAATCCAAATCACTTCCCAGTAATACTTCAGTGTCAATACCTTTTAGATTTTCTAAAGGTCTGGAGGACTGGAATTTGATGAGCTAGGTCTCTGCATGTTTGTATAATGTATGTATGCATATACCCATGTCTCTCTTCTCTGTCTGCACCCCCCATTTTCTCCTCCTCACTCTTCCTCACTTCATGCCATCTTTACAATCAGAACTGCTGAACAGCATGATAACATGAAGAATCTGGCTCAGTTAATAGATTTAGAGTACATGTATGGAATACTGTTGCCTTTTCTACTTTCCTCACGAAAAGAAACTTGTAGAATAAATGAGGCCATAAAATCCGAGAGCTCCCTCACATTAGGAGAGTAAAGGATGGTGGGTGAGAGAGGGAGAGGGGAGGCAAGGTTACTGCTGTTCTGCCCCTTGCTCCACCATTCTGCATTAAGCATATGGAGACAAGGACCTTAGGTCTCATTCTATGTATTGATGATCCAATGCCAGGGAGATTAGAAGGGTAACATGGATAAGTATATCGGATTTACTCTGCTAGGTCATTTTGTGAGGGCTGAAACTGTTAAGATGAAAAGAGATGTTTTAAAATGATTAAAGAGGGTGATTTACACTGAAAGAAATGTCTTCTCATTGTATTGCTAGACTGTTTTATACCCTACTCACACCTGATAAACATCTGGAACTTTACAAGCCAGAAGGTTAACCCATCAGTAAGCAGGAGCACAAAAAGAGGGATCCCTGCTTCACAAGAGGTAGTGGCTCACTGTGAATTCCAGTGTCTTAGGACACAGCTACTGCTCTGTAAGACACAGAGAGTGAGCCATACACAGTGACAGAAGGCGGCCGCTCTGAGAGAGTAATTCGGCTGCCCAGGAGGTAGAAGTACTACCCATAATGGAAAAAATGATAGTAAGAAAGCCATTCCCCACAGAGGCCCGGGGGAGTGAAACCTTTGAGGTGTCCCAGATAAAGGGAAGACTCAGCTCATTAGATGGAGGATGGGGAGACAAAGCCTGTAAGAACCGCTGGGCCCCTGGAGAGGAAGCTGCCTCTTGGGGCTATGTGGGCTTATTAAGAGGGATGTGTCTCATTGCAGGACTTGTCTGCCTACTTCTACTGCAGAACGTAGGCCAATGCTTTTTTAGCAATAGCAAAAGATCAGCATGTGGATGAAGGGAATGGTGAAAAGTGTCCTTGATATGGATTTTTTTTTTTTAATTTTAGATGCGTTCAACAATGACAAAAGGACAAAGAAAATAACAGAAGTGGTGTTTCCTTCTACTTCACAAACTGCCTTTCATTTCTCAGGATATTATCACTATGTAGAGGGGGCTTCTTTGAGACTACATGCTGATAGTCACAAAATTACAGGGGTTCTTACTTTATAGGAAAAATAATTCAACAGAAAAGTGCAAAGAAGTTAATGCATGAGAGTAATTTTTAGGTTATATTTTACTTTCAAAGTATCTCTGACTCCACATCAGGAATCTTCAACATCTTGTAGTTTAAATCTGAGTTATGGTAGACATAGAATAGTTGTAAACGCACGTTCTTAAGGTAGATTCCTGTATGCTTCATAAGGTAGTTAGAATAGGTACAAAGTTTTCCCTAAAGGAGCTTATAGTCTAGCATCAATAAGATCTACATAATAGATTTCTTTCCATAAAAGTTGAATGTCATATATATATATATATATATATATATATATTACATAAATAAAATAGATCATGACATGCATTTTGGTTTATTGGTAAGATAAAAATATAATAATATTGTCCCTTAGCTAGTCACATAGAGTTTATTTCATGGACCATGCCTAATTTGTAGAACACTTTATGTTTCTTTCTTTGATTTTATTTATTTAATATTCACTTATTTTTTTTGTTGTTGTTTGTTTGTTTTGTTTGTTTGTTTTGTTTTGGAGTGCTGGAGATCAAACCCAGGGCCTTGTGCACATTAGGCAAGCACTCTACCACTGAGCTGCATTCCCAAGCCTATAGAGTACTTTAAAATAAAAGCAAATAAAGTAAAAAGCTAATAGTATCTAGGTCTCAAGGAGTAAGAAACAAAGGAGGCAGGAGTGATTCTGAATATGGAAGGGCATATAAGGAGTAGACAGACAAGTGAACTGATGAAATGCAAAAGCTGGATGATATGGGGACCTTTATTAGAGGTTTGGAAGTTGAGGAGAAATAAATTGTTCTTAATACCCTAGGTACTAGGAACTAATAGTGACTTTTTAGAGTATAGGGCTCTGTTTGGGGCTGGGATTTAGCTCAGTAGGTAGATCACCACTCTACAGTCTCTGAGATCCCTAGATCAATTCCCAGAGCAGCAAAAGTTGGGAGAAGGATGTGGCAATCCACTCCCGAGGGAATCCTGAAACAATCAGCCATTGAAAACCCTATGAGGGTCGTTATGAGTCGGATTCAACTTGAGGGAGCCTAACAACAACAAGGGCTATGTTATCAAAGTGGTAGCTAAAATAGGATATTTTAACTAGAGTATACTAAACAAGAGAAGTTTTAGGTTTTTAGATGTAATGCATGTGTGTACATAAACACAATGCTCTAGATGTGCCAGGGATTTTGGCCTCCTCTAGCCTGAGGATTCTGTTTACAGAGTAAGATATCAGACCTCAGATGACTAAATGGTTAGTGTAAGGTCATAAAGTTGTCCAAAGGCAAAGGTAAGACCAGAACTGTAATTTGCAACTTATAGACCTGGGCTTTGTTCTTTTCAAAAGCTATAATACATTTTAGAGCCACAGAACTCTTTCTATTAAACAACCATACACAAGAATCCAAGACACAATACTGATGGAAACTTGTTTTGGTTAAATAGGTGAGGTGAGTAAAAAGGAGTGAGGGGGACCCTCAGAGATCTACACAAGCCCTTAAGACAACAGGAAACTCCTGAAATATCAGACCTTTCCTTTGCTTCTGTCCAAATGAAGAATAAGCCAAAATAAATACCAATGGTTTCTGAAAAGTATACTACCTTTGAGAAAATAAAATTGTGTTAACAATAAAGCAGTGCCATGTGTTTGTGAGAAAAAAATATACAAAATTCATCTTTTTTTTCTCTAGATTTTCAGTGAGTTTGTTGTATTCAATCACTCATTCATTCTACTGATTCAACAAACATTTATTTAGTACTTCCTATGTGCCGGACCTTGGGCCACATACAGAGTCGTGTAAGAGACACTCTTGTCATCAGGAATGACATAGTGCAACAGGGCTATAAAGCAGGGTTCTGGGGGGCAGCTAGAGGTCAGAAAAAGTTCTGTGGTAGCAATGAGGAAAAGAAGGCCTCTGGAGAAGGTGATTCTTGGATCAAGACTTGAAGTATGTAAGAACAAATTAGGTGATCAAAGAAGGAGGGGGCACATTTCAGAGAGTCAGCAGAGCAAGTGCTAAGGTATGGAAAGTAAGGAAAATCCAGTGTATTTGGGGAGCTTACGCATGGGGGGAACACTGGATCCCACATGGTAGATTGGAATATAGAAGGTAAGCACTGAAACTTCACTGAGCAATTTTTTTCTTGTGGTACTAGGGGCTTGAACCCCAGGTGCTCCACCATTGAGCTGAAACTCCAGCCCGCTTTTCTATTCTTGAAGACAGTCTTGTTAAGTCACTCAGGAAGGCTTTGGCCTCAAACTTGTGATCCTCCTGCCTCACCCACTGAGTTGCTGGGATTGTAAGTATGCATCACCATGGCCAGCTTGAGAGTGTCTTGACCCATATCCCTTACCATATAATGGATAATAATAGCACCTATCTACTGGTTCTTCTGGGAGATTATTGACCAGATTCCCTTTTTATATAACTTCCTTCTTGTAACTGTTTTGGGATTGCCTTGGAAGTGGATTGCCAGGTCCTTCTCCCAGGGATGTGCTAAGTAAAACGATAAGGTAATGTTTCTAACTTACCAGATTGGTGTAAAGCGAGAAATGTATGCTAACAAGGAGGTAAGTAAATAGCTGGTGTGAATAAAAATTGTACAGCCCCTATAGAATCTGGAAATATTTTTTTGATGTGTACATCCTTTTGAATCCTCTGACCAACTTATCTTAAGAGATACACTCAGATGTAGGAACAGTGAAATAAGTCTCACCTTGTTACATAGGTAACATCGTGAAACTATTATATAATATTTTGGAGTGAAGCTAAAAAGACACCAGAAAACCATTTGGTTGAATTTTTTTCTCTTGGTTTTCTCAATTTTATTATTCCTTGTGATGTAGAATGCAGAATAATCCTAGTGCCTAATGCAAGGAAAAGGTAAGAAGTCAATGAGAGGACCTGTGTGAAAAATATCTAGCATGGTGTTTACCACATTGAAGATATTGTTGTTAGTTATCAGATGTTAAATAAAGCTATTAGGAACCACTTAGTAAATTTAAGACAAAATGATTCAAAGACATCTGTGTTTTAGAATAATCACTTGGGAAGCAGTGGGAAAGGAGGAAAGAGACCATGCAGATGGTAATGAAATTAGTCAGAAACCTATTAAAATTGTCTAGATAGGAAAGTAAAATGCCAGAACTCAAGCACTGAGGACTGCAAGGAAGCAACATATTAAAAGATAAAAATTCTTCAATACCTGGACTTGACTGAATAATAGAGAGAATAAATAGGAATACATTTATAGATCCTATAAAATTTTGTAGGCTATTTTGACATCAGGGGAAAACATGGAGAATGTTGAATACACTGGAATGAAAACTATAAAGGGAAAATTTCATGAGGACTTTTTTTGCCTGAGCAGAATTTTTTGTCAAATCTCTACACTTTCCAGAAACTCTGAAGGACACATGTGTACCCATAGTCACACACACATGCACAGGCATACACACATTCATATCACTGACTCGTAGACCATATATACACCTCAGAGCTAGGAAGGCCCTAGTGTCAAAGTATCTGAGGGTCTGAACTCCTGTCAAGAAGTATCATCTCTTCTTCGTTCATAACAGCAGTGGTAGAAGCCTTCTGTTTCCAAGGAACAATGCACTTATGAAGATGGTCTATAAGCCCAGGAGTTTGGGAAGGTGTGCCCTGCTAATATCAGCATGGATTCTTAACCAATAATTTCATTTTGATTATGCTCTAGTCCTAGTGTACTTCCAACTGCAGATACCAGCTATACACATTCACAGTTTGAAGAACAATTATATAACATTTTAAAAAATATAAAACATCTGACTTTTAACATAGTAATGCCACCCACCTCCCCTCTAACCCATTCCAAAATTCAGGAAATTGTATTGATGATTTTTTGAGAATAAAAGAGGCTGATTCATATTTATTTTCATTCTCAAGCATGACTTTAACACTAGTTTCAGAAAATGTAGCCTTGATTGCTTGCTACTTCTTAAATTTCCATATGACTCCTCAAGTAATTTTTCTGATATTTAACTGGCTCCAGATAGAGTGTGTGTGACAAGAAGGCGATGGTGGGCTCCCACCAAACCTACCCTGGGGAAACTTAAATAAGCTTTTAACCCATAAACATTTGCATGCAAAATACAAGGCCTCCCTGAGCTAAGTCATGTCAGGAAAAGTATGATTCATAGAAAAGTAGATGTTGCTACCAGACTAAGCCCCCAGAGGGCAATGCACCTTGGGATGTTTAAGGAATACCTGCCAGTTGACTGACCGCTGGTCATTTTCCAGGGCTGAGGTGCAGCTGTTATCGCTGTGCACATAAATAAGGGAAGAAAACACAACATCTAGATCCCTGAACATCTGGGCTGGCCTCCCAGGTACATGGAACCTCCATTCAGTTCTGCAGTCTGATTAGAATAAGGCTGCTCAAAGATCACTGTGCCCAAATATTATGCCTGTCAGCCTGTGCACTAGACATCTCACCACTGGAGACTTCTATATGTTAATTCAAGGATCTGTGTTCAAGGAATCTACTATCAATCCAAAAGGCTATAAATACTCCTTAGTATTTTTGTACCAGGATACTTTCCAATGTAATTACTGTTTAGAATGAAGGTGCAAACATGTCAGAGGGGGGTCCAAGATGAAGCCTGGATTACAGGCTATTGCACAGAAAATGCAAACTAGATGGAAAGCCCAGAAGCAGCAAGGAACATACTGTCACCTGCTTCATGATTTTGGTGGTGTAGTTCTGCAAAATGTGCCTATCAGGGAACACATCTAACATATCAATGACTATATTAAATAGAATACTTTATCCCTCTTGTTATCTTACCTGTTGAACTAGGGAAGCATTTTTATTGTATACATTAAGGTGCTATTAGATAAATTTAGTACTTATTTTCATCTAATGTCATTTCACTTAGAAATACTATTTAAAAAAAATAGCCAAAGGAAAATCAACATCTGTATTTATTTCTTCCAACTCCATCCCTGATACTTACATAGAAGTGTTTTTCTGGAACAACAACAAAAAAAAATCAACCAAGGCTGCCTTTAACATAAAGGAAATTAGAGTCCACATAGCCAGAGAGAACTATGTGACAGGAAAGGACAAACTCATTTTGTCTTGAAGAAGGTAGGGCTTGCTCAATGACAGCAGACCATGGTGTGATTATCTTTGTCCTAGATATTCTCTCCATCACTAGGTTTAGGTGTTAGGAACCTCTTCCCCACAGCATTCATTGAAGATCAAGCCTTCTGTGAATAACCCCATTCCTCTTGGCTACCACATTAACCTAGTCAACATTTGAATCTGAACACTTCAACAGAATCTTTTTTTTATATCCTACTTGCCTCCTTCTCTCCTTCAATCAAAGTTTTCTTCTAAATAGGTATACCAGACCTTGTCATTGTCTAGCTTGTTGTTGTTGTTGTTGTTGTTAGGTGCCATCGAGTCGGTATTCGACTCATAGCGACCCTCTGTACAACAGGGGAAACACTATTGTCAGTGCTTTTCTGCTGTTCATAGAGTTTTCAGTGGCAGATTGATTTTTGGGAGGGGGTTGCCAGGTCCTTTTCCCAAGCCTACAGCTTCTGGTGTTCCCAGGCGGTCTCCCATCCAGGTACTAACCGGGCCCAACCCTGCTTATCTTCCGAAATCTGACGGGATTAGATGCCACAGGGCTATGGCTGCAGGCTGTCTAGCTTAAAACCTGCTAAAGTTTCCCTACAGTTCTTAGAATAAAATCACATCTCTCAACTGTGGCTATCGTGGTCTGTCTGAGTTGGCCCTCCTAACATCTTTGTGCACCAAGAAATAATCTCTGTTCACTCTGTCCTTGACCATAGCTTTGCCAAACTTTATCTCTTAAGTATACCAAACCCACTTCTTCAGAGCTTACTTGTTCCTTCAGAATGCAAGCCCATGTTTGTTCCATCCTGATGGTCAAGTTGTCATCCATAATTAGGCCTCATCTTCAGAGAGCTAATACTGACTCTTCTTAAGTGGCTGTTACCATCACCACCTTTATTCTATTTCAAAGGACCCTGGTCCTTTAATTCCAGCCCTTATCAAAATTTTAAGCAGATATTCATTTACCTCTATCTCATTTAATTTGTATCTTTTTGACCTGGACTATAGCTCTTTGAAGGCAGGGATTTTTGTCTAATATATTTGTATAGTCAGTACCTAGCAAAAGCCTGACATAACTTACTTATTGTGATGGTTAATTTTGATTATCTACTTGATTGATTGAGAAATGCCTAAGAGATTAGTAAAGCACACTTCTACAAGAGTCCATGAGGGTGTTTCCAGAGATTATTGGCATGTGATGAAGTAACTAAGCAGGAAAGACCCACCCTAAATGTGGATAGCACTATCCAGTAGGCTCAGGGCCCAGGTAGAACAAAAGCAGAAGGAAACCCACTAGCACAGGGATGCTGTCCCTCTCTGCTTCCTGGCCACCATGTGGTGAGCAGCTGTCCTCTGCCACTCCAGTCCACTATGATTTTTCAGCCTTGTCACAACACTAAAAGTAATGGAGCCAGCCAACAGTGAACTGAAATTTCTGAAACTATAAGCCAAATAAAATTTTCTTTCAAATTGCTTTTCTCAGGTATGTGTCACAGTGACAAAAAAACTGACTAACACATTTATTGTTTTCCAAATGAACAAATCAACTCTACTTTGAAAAGTGCTATTTATTCATGTTGCTTTTTTAGGATACAAAGAGTTAAGAGAAACCATACCTAGGGCATTATTTTCCCTAGACCACAAAATGAGAAGAAACATTTAGGATTATTTTCCCCCAATTTGCATGTTTTCATCAATTTAAGATAGATCCTTATTAGCTTATATCCCACATGCAAGAATAGTAATTTGTAATTTACTCTTTGTTCTGAGTTTTGATCTATGTCACTTTAGATATAGGAATATGAAATTAATAGAACAGAAGAAGCTTGGTGAGAAAATACAAAATCATCTTTCTATACCAGGCAGCAGCTCATAGATACATTTATAATGCATTGTTTTCTAGTGTTCTTTATTAAAAATGTTAAAAAGTTAATTTTTAATTTTCTAGACAAATCTGATACAATTGTTAAATACACATACATACCTGGATATTTTGTGATTTGATGGTTATATCATTTTTTATATAACACAATGCATCTTTATTTATCTTGTTTATATAGAATGGAGAATAACCAGGATTAAAAGTAAAGTAGTATCTGGAATTTAATGGAAGCATGTTTGGCATTGGCTCTGTACCCTGCCACTTGACAGTTGTGTGATCTTCAGCAAGTTTCAAATATTTATCTGTGTTGACCTTTAGGTTACTGGGATTTAACAGGTAAATGTTTCCATCTGCATCATAGAGTTTCTGTGAAACTCAGATATATAGTAATATAAAGACATGTAGGCTAATATCTGGTACATAGTGTGTGCTTAATAAAGGGTAATTTAATTTATATTTAAATCCCTTGCCACTTTCCAGGAATTTTCAATTGGCCCCTTTGCTAAAAATTACCTGTTTCTCAGTTAGTGGAGTCATGTGTTTAGAGCCCCTACATCCTTAATTGGATACGTCAACCCATGGCTTATTTAAAAAGCCTAGATTCTGAAATTAAACTATAGATCAATCAACACTTAAAAGAAGAACAATTAATGGTTGACAATTGTTCCTATTATGTAAGTGCAGCCTTGCTGGCTTTGCTTTCCTTGACATTAGAAGTTTCTATCTGAAAATTTTGCCAGTTCTCAGGATGCTCTGAATAGTTTCCCCTTGTCACTAGATTGACCCACTGATCCACTGTGGGTATCCACAAATGAGATTCTTTTATGATGTATTTAATTTACCTGATGTGTGGGAGAAGAATAAGCAGTCTCTTATCCCTTTTGGTAGTCATTGAATAAGAAGAGAGCATTGATGTGTGTCATTTGAGAGCACAGATTCTTATCAGGGGCGAAAAATCCACCAGAGAGTGTAAAATATTTATATATTACGGTAAAATATTTATATATTACAGTGGTCTCTGGTCTCCTTTAGGGGGACAGTATAAAAGAAGAGATATAGTACATTATTATATTGAAATTCATGGAGTGGGGCAATTAGGAAAAATGATGTTAAAAAAGGCTCCTGGGGCAAGATAACATTTTAAAAGGTTGAGAGACATTGCTTTAGAGGAAATCCTACCCTCTTCTGGGGATTTTCTTTCCCTTAAAGAGTATACATGTAGAGCACAGTTACTTACAGAGAGTGGCAAGTCATCAAAAACCTATGAGTTGGCTCACTCTTCTTTTGAGTTGTGCCCAGAGCAGAGCCATTAGAATTAGGCCACATTTGAATCCTGAGTCTGCCAACTTCTTCCTGTTGAGACTTTGGACAACCTAATTTAATGTCTTTGTAAAATGGGAATAATGATACTGTTACGGTTTGGATCTAAAATGTCCCCGAAAGTTCATACCTTTTGGCCCATAGCTGGTAGCATTGTCCTGGGAGGTTGTATAACATTGGGAGGCAGGTCTAGCCTAGTGGAAGTGAGTCACTGGAGCATGCTCTTAGAGGTTTTAATCCCAGGTCTACAGCTCTGCACTCTCTCTGCTTCCTGCTCACAAAGATGTAAGCCATTTACTATGTTCCTTGCTTCCTGCTGTTGTTCCACCTGCCCGGCCACCATTATGAGCCCTAACTGTGGGCTTTCCAGACATCTTTTTCCTTCATAACTTTGTATGGGTTTGTTTTTCTGCTACAGTTATGACATCTGACTAATACAGATACTGATATTACAAGGCCAAAGGAAGGACTAAGGTAAGAGTGAGCCATGCATGGCATATGATAGGCATTTAGTAAACAGTTACAATTATTATGTTCTTGATTCCTGTGGCCAGGGATATTAGGATGTCTAAGGTTTAGCTCACAGGAGGAGGTAGCAATCCACTCCCGAAACAATCCCAAAACAATCAACCATGGAAAACCCTGTGAGGGTTGCTAACAACAAATAACAGGATGTAGCTCAGTTGGTAGAGTGCTATTTTGTGCTCTCTGAGGTCCTGAGTTTGATTCCCCAGCACCACAAAAATGGGAGAAGGACCTCGCAGTCTACTCCTCACTTAATCCTGAAACAATCAGCCATTGAAAACTCTGTGAATAGCAGAGAAGCACTGACATAGTGCCAGGCATGGCACAGTGTCAGGTAGTGTTTCCTACTGTTGTACATAAGGTCACTTTGAGTCATACTCTGGCACCAAACAACAAGGAGCCTGCAGCTCAGAGTTCTGTAGGGAGAGCAGGTTTAGGCAATACAACTTGGGAAAAACGCCAAGAACTTGGACTCGCTTTGCTTCCCTATCTTTCCCCTTGTGATTTAGTCTTAGCATAATTTTACAGCCTTAGGCCATGGAATTACTTCATTACTCAAGAATAATTATGTCTTACCATTTTTTTCTCTGAGCCTGTAACCTTGCCACTCTGATAGCTTTATAATCGTAGTGTTGCTGGATATTGCATGAAGAAATTATTTGAAGAACTTATTCCTACCCAAGGTTGTAGCAAAACAGTATTTCAGCCAGAGAAAAGCCATCATTGTAAATGAGGGGAGTTGCTGCAAGCATTCCCCAAATAGTCACCTGAGGATTAGAGCAGTGTGGATCTTCCAGACTTCTCCCACAGAATGATTTACAGAGGCCATGTATAGCATAGCAAAGAGATATATTTCATGCGTAAAAGGTAAATTCTTGATTTGATTTGTTTTAGTTCTGGAGATCCAGTGGAGGACAAGAAAGACAAAGAGAGGAATTACCAGGCCTGTGCTCTTCAAAGAGAATAATGGGGAGAGATAAAGAAATGCATGGAAAGAATTATTTGGTGTTTCTGTAAATTTATCTGTTTAATTTTCTCATAGTCCTTCTCCAATATGGCTTGCTTTTTGCATGACTTTTCTGTTTAGGCACCAAGTATTCTTCCTTTCCATTGTCCTTGCTCTCAAAACATATCCACTTTTACAAGTATATATTACAGACAGGGGAATGTAGAGGAAAATAGATTAGAGAAGTTAGAAAAGTGATTTGTATAGGTAGGAAAAAGAAGCTACTCCATAATGATAGGCAGATACGATTCAAATATTTTCTTTTAAGATTCAATTAAAATTGACGAGTACAAATTTTCAGAAGAAAGAGGTATGCAAAAACGCCTTTGGTGAATTTCAAGACACATTGCTCAAGCTACTTTCAAGTGATAAAAGACTTTTAAAAAATAAAACATGCTACTACAATCACCGCTAATATTTTATTTATGTGTTTATTTCTTTGTGTTGGGGATAATGGCACCACTGGAAATTTTGATTATAGAAACAGAACTTTTTCCTCTTAAAAGGCCAGAGGTTGAGCTGTGGATTTTCACAGAAATATGGCAGTAACCTCATAACTCTATGGAAAATTTTTAACCCTTGGCTGTCAAATGTATTTCTCTATAAGTGCATTTTATGCCTCCATGAATCCAAATGAAGACAGTAGGACATGAAGTCATACTTTCTTAAAGTGGAGAGGAAGAAGAATTTCTTCCTTAATAGAAACTGTTTGAGAAATCCATTTTGGAGCCCTAATAGAATTTCCTGGCTTGGATTTAAGCCAAGATATTGGAACAGCTTTCTTCTCTCATTGTAAGTCCTAGAAAAAAGACTATTGGGAGAAGGAAGACAGGATGCATTTGGACATCATACTTGAAAGCTCACTGTCAAATATGCTTTTAAAAAAGAGGTTCATTTAAAAATTTACTTCCAGTATTAGTGAAACCAAGAAAAAAAAAGAAACAGACATAGTGGCTCATGCTTATAATCCCAGCAATTTGGGGGGCTGAGCCAGGAGTATCACAAATTTGAAAACAGAGGCAGCCTGCATAATTTAGCAAGATGCTGTCTCAAGATGAAAGTAATTTAAAAATGGACTAGAGGTATACAGCCCAGCATTAGAGCATTTGCAAAGTATGTGTTAGGCCTTGGGTTCAATTCCCCAAGAACTTCCAGAAAGAAAGGATTGAGAGAGAGAGAGAGAGAGAGAGAGAGAGAGAGAGAGAGAGAGAGAGAGAGACAGACAAACAGACAGAGAGACAGAGAGACAGAGAGAGAGACAGCGAGAGAGAAGGAAGGAAGGAAGGAAGGAAGGAAGGAGGAAGGAAAAGGAAAAGGGGAAAAGATATTTCTTTCACTAACCTCTACATCTTTTATAAGTTCCTAGGCACCATCTCACTTTCCTTAGTGAGAAAAGCCAATTGGGAATCTACAGCCAGCTTTGATGCCTGAGCACCAGGTTGTCAGTGGTGTGTGTGGCCTTTGAGAACAGGCTCAAGATCACTGTTAGGTACAACTGCAATGAGCAGAGACAGTTCAGAAGGCCTTACAGAATCACCTCAGCTATTTTTCTTAGGAACTGCCTCAAGGGTGGCTTTATCGTCAAAATATTAATGTGCTCGCCTTGTAACCTGTGAGGGAATACATGGCAGTCAGCTTTTTAAGTCTTTCATAACTGAACATTTTTCTTGCTCTTCTCTCTCTCCGTCTCTCCCTCTCTCCCACTTTCTTTATCTACCCCATTTCTTCCTTCTCTGCCTCCCTCTCTCCATCTATTGAATTCTCCTTGGGAATACTCTCACTGTCCTAATAAATTTAGAGTTTGTAAAAGAAAATTGGCCTTCTTATTTCAGAGCTCCATGATGACAGGTCAACAGAGGCCTTATAGATTACCAATATACACATCAACCTCACATATCTACTTATCTTCTTTTTCTCAACAAGTCTGGGTCTGAGTTCTACTTTACGCTGTTTGCCAGCATGATCTCAGTGACAATCATTTTATTTTACCATCTCTTATATTTTTCTTTCATAAAACGGATATCATATAATTACCTTTCTCTCAGGGTTTTGGGGATTAAATGAGATAGTCACTGTAATGGGTTTAATACAGGCCTGTTGCATAGTATATTTGGGGATCATTACTCATTATTATGTTATTATTTATATTTATTTACAAATTACTTTTAGTAATAATATAAACTTAATGACTCCCTTTCTCTTGTTCCCACAATGCTGTCTTACATTCAATTCTAAGTAACTTTATGTAACTGTAAGAGTTACCAAAGGCCCATTTAGGAATCAAACTCTGAAGTAAAAGTCATTCAAAAATGTACCATGAATACTACTCTTGAGATATTGAGGAAGAACTGGCTCTGTAGCTTAGCTGGTTAAAGCACCTGTCTAGTAAACAGGAGATCCTGGGTTCCAATCCCAGTGGGGCCTGTCTTCTCCTGTTTCAATACATTTTCAGCCAGGTGTGATTGGGCATGCCTGTAATCCCGGCAACTCAGGAGGCAAAGGCAGGAGGATTGCAAGTTCAAGACCTAAGGCAGTCTGCTTAATTTGGCGAGACTCTGTCTCAAAAAAATTTTTAAAAATAGGTTAGGGGCAGCTCAGTGGTATAGCACTTGCCAAGTGTGCAAGCATGAAGGCCTGGGTTCAACCCCCAGCACCACACACACAAAAACATATTAAGGACAATTGTTGTTATTGGGAGTGGTCCAGTCCGTATCCAACTCATAGCGACTCTACGTACAACAGACAAAACGCTATTGTTGTGCTTCTCTGCTATTCATAGGGTTTTCAATGGCTGTTTTGGGGGGAAGTAGGTCGCCAGGTCCTTCTCCCAAGCCTACAGCACCTGGTGTTCTGAAGCAGTCTCTCATCCAAGTACTAACCAGGCCCGACCCTGTTTAGCTTCCAAGATCTCATGGGGTCGGATGCCATAGAGCTACAGCTGCAGGCTGAGCACAACTAGAGGATTTGAATTTTGTGTAAGCCATGAGCTTAAGTTGAACATCGGATTCTAAGCTGTTTCTCCCCCACCATGGTTCTTTCTCATGTGTATTCCTTTTTTTTGAGTAGAAATATTATTGCTCTGATATCCCAATTACAGTGCTCAGAATAAACATCCATTCATCTGTTTTTTACTCTGAATGGTTCACTGGATCATTGATAAGATCAGTCATGTCTTCCCCAGCCCATTTTTCTCAAGCCTCTCTCACAGTGATGGCCACAGTCCAGCTCATAAGAGTAGGTCTCGAAAGGTTATAGAGTGCTTTTGTATACTTTGTGACTTCATTGAGTTTACTCCTTTGGCAAAGGCATGGAGATGAACTGTATCCACCACAACTAGATGCTGTAAATGGAGTGTCTTGATTTAAACAGGAAGCATATAGAAAAAGGAGATATTGATGGCATGGCTGGTAGGAGACAAGGCAGATCTCTCTGGGAGTGTTTGTGGTTGACTAGAAGTACTAAAGGAAAATAAAAAGCAGAGGTCTGCAGGACTCTCCTGGGAGAAGACTGGGTGTCATGGCCCCACTACAGGATCTCAGAACTGGGAAATTTTTTGTTTGCTTGTTTTTTCAATTGAGAAGAGAGGGTTAGTGCCGTTGCCTCTAGAGCCACTGGAACCATGAGCCAGAGGGAGGGAAACTGAAAGGTGGTGAGTTCAGGGGATGGAGATCAGCTAGTACTGCTAGATCCTCTAGCCTAAGAAAACTTATTCAGAATAAGGCATGTTTGGTGTCCAAGAGTGCTTGCAATGTGGAGAAAGAAGTGGTGCCATAGGTCTGGGGAACATAAGACTCATGGCTTACGCTATGAGTGATTGAGGGCTAGGAATGCAGGGGACTGAGAGATACTGAGGGGGCAGTGATGAATACAGAGATGACAGTGGGAGCTAGACACCAGACACTCAGGCTGCAAACTATGGGAAGGGAATGGGAGAAAAGCACCAGTGACCCATCATCACCTAAACTCACAGGAATATGGGGGGACAATCTCTTTTACACAAAGAGGAGATGAGACCTAGCACCGAGATCAAGCAATGGGCAAACCTCAGCAGAAAAAATGTCACCAACATGAAAGGTCAAACTGGGTGTGAAGATCCCATAGAACAAAGCCCTTCAATGGATAATTTCAGGGTAACCACATTCTTGGAAAGGCCTGAGAATTAAGAACCCTGCTTATAAATATGTTGAAAGTCCTTAAAGATACCACTATGACAGCAATCGATTCACTGGACAAAAAGGTATCTACCTTGGAAGAAAAATTATCCAGAGAAATTGAGATCCTGAAGAATAATCAGCCAGGGGTCCATGAGATGCAAGGCAAAATTAATTAACTTAATATTACAGTAGACTCTTCAGCAGCCACATTACACAAAGCTGAAAATAGGATACCTGAATCTGAAGAAAAGGTGGAGGACCTTATTTACTCAGATGCCAAGATATAAAGAAAGATGAAACAGTATGAGCAAGATCTTGAAGAGGTCTTTGATAAAATGAAGAAACAAAGCCTATGAATTCATGAGCCTCACAAAGGAGCTGAAAACAACATAAGAGGATTAGGCAATCTGTTAAAAAAAATCACTTGAGAACATCTCAAACCTAAGTCAAGAGGTGGATATATAAACAACTGAAACATTCAAAACTCCAAACAGAGTAGATTGGAACAGATCCCCTCCAGAACACACTCAAATTAAATTGTTAAACCTAAAGAACAAAGAAACTATTCTAAAAGCGACAAGGGAGCAATACCAACTCACTTATAAAGGCAAACCAATCAGAATAACAGCTGATTTCTCAACAACAACCTTAAAGGCAAGGAAAATTTGGTCAGATATCATTCAAATCCTGAAAAAGACTAAATGCCAACCAAAATTGCATTACCCAGTGAAGCTATCTTTTAAAATAGTTGACAAGCTCAAGACATTCCATGATATTGACTTGTTTAAAAGTTTTGCAACCACCAAGCCAACATTGCAGAAGATCTTCAATGAAACATTGCATATGGGAGATGAAAGACAACACCAAACAGAGGATCAAAAGAATGAATAATACAAATGAGGGGAACTTAAGAAAACAATAGACTAAATATGAATAAAAAATCAGAAATCAGTATCAAATTGATGTAGAATAATAAGAACCTCTCAAAAATTACTCTCAATATAAATGGTCTGAACTCACCAATCAAAAGGCACAGGCTTACCAATTGGATTAAAAAACACAAACCTTTGATATGTCGCAGTCATGAGACTCATCTCATCCATAAAGACAATAAAAGCCTGAAAATCAAAGGCCAGAAAACATATACCAAGCATTTAGGGATAACAACAACAACAACAACAACAACTACCCAAGAATGACAATACTAGTTTCAGGCAACTTAGACTTCAATTCCAATCTAATCAGAAGGACAAAAACGAGCACTACAAATTAGTCATACAGGAACCCCTAATGATACTTAATATTTACTAACAACAACAACAACAACAACAACCACCCAAGAACGACAATACTAGTTTCAGGCAACTTAGACTTCAATTCCAATCTAATCAGAAGGACAAAAACGAGCACTACAAATTAGTCATACAGGAACCCCTAATGATACTTAATATTTACTAACCAAATACAGGGGCATACAACTTCATAAAACAAATTTTATTGGAGATAAGGGAACACACAGAGCCAGATACAATAATTAGGAGAGATTTTAATGTCCCACTTTCAGCAGCAGACAGGTCTTCAAGGCAAAAAATCAACAGAGAAATGAAGGATGTAAATAGCCCCATAGACCAACTGGACCTCATGGACATCTACAGAGTATTCCATCCATCTGATGTAGAATACACATTCTTCTCAGTACCACATGGAACTTTTGATAAAATAGGCCACATTTTGGTTCACAAAAATGATCTTAACAAATACAAAAAGATAGGAATCATCCTCTGTGCCTTATCAGACCACAATGGAATAAAACTAGAACTCAAAAGCAAGAAAACTTGTGGAACTACTTCAAATTAATGGAGACTAAGAAGATCTCTGCAAGAAAATCTTCAAAACACTAACAAATGAAATTTCAGAGGATACTAGAAGATGGAAGGACCTCCTGTACTCATGGATTGAGAAAATCAATATTGTAAAAATGGCTATACTACCAAAAGCAACTTATATATTTAATGCAATCCCATTAAAATTCCACTGACAGATTTTGTAGAAATAGAAAAATGAATCCTAACATTCATATGGAAACACAAAAGAGCACATACAGATGAAACAATCTTAATTTGCAAAACCACTGCAAGCAGGATCACAATACATGACTTAAAACTATAGTACAGGGCAATAGTGACTTGGTACTGGCACAAAAAATAGTCTTGAAGACCAATGGACCAGCACTGAAGACCATGTGATACACCAATGCAACTATAACAACCTGACCTTTGATAAAGAGGGTAAGGATATTTAACAGAGAAAAGATAGTCTTTTCAACAAATGGTGCTGGGAAAATTAGATATTCATATGCAGAAAATTGAAAATAGATCCATATATCTCAATGTGTATCAGAGTCAATTTGAAATAGATAAGAGACTTCACCATAAAACCAGAAACCTTAAAACTACTAGAAGAAAAGATAGAAAACATGCTCCAACACATAGGAATAAGAAAGTATTTCCTTAACAAGACTCTGTTTGCCCAGTAAATAGCACCAAGAATTGAAAAATGGGATTACATGGAATTAAAAAGCTTCTGCACAGCAAAGGAAACTATCAGCAGAGTTAAGGGAGAGTCCACTGAATGGAAGAAAATCTTTTCATCCTACACATCTGACAGAGGACTAATATCTAGAATATACAAAACACTTGAGAAAGCAAATGCCAAACCAACAAATAACCTAAAACATAAGTGGACAAAGGAAATGAATAGGCAGCTCTCAAATAAAGAAATTCAAAGGGCCAAGAAACACATGAAAAAATTCTCAGTATTCCTAGCTATTTTTAAAATTCAAATCAAAACAACACTGGGATTCCATCTCACTCTAATAAGAATGACCAAGATCAAGAAAACAAATAATAACAAATGCTGGTGAGGATGCATAGAAAAAGGAACCCTTTTACACTGCTAGTGGGACTCTAATTTAGTTCAACTTTGGAAATCAATATGAAGATACCTTAAAAAAACTAAGAATAGAATTGCCATAGGACCCAGCTAAACCACTCATGAGAATATATGTAATATGAGATAAATCATCATACCACAGAGACACCTGCATTTCCATACTTATTGTACTAGTTTTCACAATCACAAAGGATACAGAAACAATCAAGATTTCATCTAGAGAGGAATGGATATAAAATTGTGCTATATATACAAAAGAGAATATTACTCAGCCATAAAAAAGAATGTAAAAATGCCATTTGCAGCAAAATGGATGGAACTGGAGGATATCATCATAAGTGAATGAACCCAGGCCCCAGAAGAGAAATACTCTCTCTCTCTCTCTCTCTCTCTCTCTCTGTGTGTGTGTGTGTGTGTGTGTATAATCAACTGGGCTTATCTATGAAAGGAAAATGAAAGCAGAGTAAAAACAACAGGGGAGAGATATAATGTGGAGTAGCAGAAGTTGAAAAAGGGGCAAGGAGAGGGGAAACAATGTGGAAGGATAAAGTAGGAGAGGAAAATCTCAAAGTAGATGGTACAGCAATGCATGTCCATGGGAAAAAGGGGGAGGGGAGTATGACCCAAAATGTGTATGAGTATTTTTTTTACTATATGTCAATGAAAAGGTTCTATGCATTGTATAAGTTGATAAGAGTAACCAAAAGTGGTGTAATAGTTGCATAATGGGAACTGCATAAGCCTTATTACCCTGTAACCCACCAACATTTATAAATAAAGGACATATATTAAAAAAAGAGTATCTACCATCTGCTACTCACATGCAGCCATAGCACCACCCTAGCATTGGATCCCACCTGATCTCAGAAGCTACACAGGGTTGGCCTGGTTAGTACTTGGATGTGAGACCACCTGGGAATACGAGGTGCTACAGGCTAGATAGAAGGACCTGGCTACCCACTCCTGAAACAATCCACCATTAAAAACCCTATGAATAGCAGAGAAGCACTGACAAGAGTGCTGTGCATAGCTCATTGTTGGGGAGTGTTTGGTTCCATTGTACATAGGGTCCCTATGAGTCAGGTCCAACTTGACAGCACCTAACAACTCACATCCATCAGATTCTAGAGTAGTGTGGCTTTTGCTACTGACTCAATATAAAAACTTCTCCAGATCACCTCTCATCACAACACATCCGAGTATGGGAAATGCTACTTTTCTGTAGCACTCTTAATTTTTTTGCCAATGCTTTGTGTATACACATTGTATTAGTCACATCCAACTATTTGCCTTGTATACAGCCTGTGTTCTCCCACTTTCCTGGATTTCTTATGTTGCTTTTTAGAGAGACTCTTTCTCCTAAATCTACCTCATGAGTTCATTTTTTGATAGTTTTATTCAAGTGTTTCCATTACCGGGGAAACCTTTCTGTCCCAAACACTACAAGATCCCTTCCCTTCTTCCCTACCTTGAAAGTACTTGACTTCTTATCTATTATTACACAGAGTTCATTGTCTTATTGTTTATATGTCTCCCATAAAAGGCTGAGAGGTACTAAATGGACACAGTTTAATAATTTTTCTTTGTGTTCATTATATGATGTGCAGTATTTGTTGAATTAAAAAATGAATATGGAATGACATAAACAATGATTCTGTCAAGATTCCCCAATGTAGTGAATAAGAGCAAAGTATGGGTATAATTGTATGGAAATGCCATAATGAAACTCACTTAATTTTTTAAAAATGATCCCCTGATGAACCCACTTTCTTGGTGTTGCCTTCCCTACAAATATTCCTGACATGGAATATATTTGTGACTCGATCAAACATGTATAAACCAAGTCAATGTGTTCCTTCAACAAGTAGCTTGCCTTCCTTGCTGCTTAATGGGAAGGAAAGACAAAGGAACAAGATGAATAGCTGAAACACAAGGGTGAGAAGGACATTCAGATGGATTAAGTGTACCCTTCCACTTGCCATCATCATAGTCAAACAGGAAGACAGATTCAGCATTCCTTAGCCCATCAGTACTACTCATGTCCACTTAAAGTCTTGTTTTTACTTCCTTGGAAAGACGTGAAGAAGGACAAATCTAATGTCTCCACTAGCTGATGATATCTAACCCATTTTAAAGGCAGTAGATAAAAATTTGTTAGAGTAAGTGGGAAAATACAGCTGTATTAAGCTTGAAAAATTAAAAAAAAAACATGGTGGAAGCTATTCAAACTGGATGGCAACCGATCTCCTTGTGATGTACATCAGAAGCTGGGGTGGGGGCAAGGGGAGAACACAGGTCTGCAAATTCTCTGCTTGGCTACTCAAAACTGACAGTGCTTTCTCTTTCTTCTCATTATGGCAGTAAATTACAGCAAGGTAGGAGCCCATTGTCAGTATTGCAGAATTGGCTTCCTGTTACCATCCTAGACACAGCCACTCCAAGTGGTCACCAGGTGATTGGCTACATAACCAAAGATTTAAATTAAAAAGCACTATTTACCTGAAGAGTAATTCACAGCAAGAAATGTGCCCCCACTCTATGACCTTTCAGAATTTCATTGTTGCCATGAGAACAACAAAGGGTGGCACCTTTTTGGCATCCTTCTTACTCTGGATACCAGGGAAAATGTGGAAAAGAAGGTGGTCAGGTCAGGGAGTAAGGAGGCAATGTTTTTTTTTCCAGTTTCCAGTTTTATTCTAGCTCTTCAACTAGTGCACATGGACACTGCAATATTGTATTTTATATATGCAGCGGGGGTTGAGTAGATATGTGGAGCATGGAAAAAAAATGCTGAGAAAAAGTATTACCCTTTAAAAGGCTATTTTAAATGGTAGGCATCATAAAAATAGAAAGCGTGAAGGATATCCAAGATGCAAAATACAGGGACACAGCAGCAGAAAAACAGGGTGTCCGTCCCAGCTTTCTGACCCCTCTAGTGTCTAACCTTGAAGTAGTTACTTAACATCTCAAATGCTCAGTATTTCCCAATTTATAAAATGAAGACAATTACACCATTTCTGTCTTCCTCATTGGGTTATTATGAAGAATAAGAATATGCATAATAGTAGTACATTTAATGTTTAAAGAACTGCAAGTATCAAGAATTTTTGTGATCATTCAGTGTGATGCAACTTACTACTTCCTGAAATGTCTGAATTGGAGGAGACCTTGGAGACCATCTAGCCAGCACATACACCCAGTGTATGATCCCTCCTCTATCACAGACGTCAGAAGATATCAGCCTCAGCATAGACCTTACCAGTGCTGGCTAATTCACCACTTTATGAAATAACATTTCCGTTATTAACTATTTTGACTCTTGCAAAATAACCTAGTGTCATTTAATTTATTAAGAAATGCTTGAATTTCCTTATAATTATATAGAAGGAAAAGACCATATTAAGCAGTTTACAAACAGGATCGATCTAATTCAGTCCTCTGGACAATACTCTTGGAGCCATTGACACGCTTTTACATATGATGAAACCGAGGCTTGGAGATTAGAAACCACTCACCCAAGTTTGCAGTTTAGTGAGTAGACAATGAGTATTGAGAAGGGATCTGGGATAGCATTTTGATTATGACAAACTATAAAGAAAGAAAAAGGGAGAAAGCAAGAGAAAGGAAAAAAGAAAAATATGATTCTTTAGTTCAAGTGAGATATTAAAAGCACTGTGATGATTTCTTTCTTTTCCCTGTCTTCCTCTTTGCAGTGTGAATTTGGGTAAATGTACCAGTGTTTCTATTCTTCTGCCTGTGAACTGAGAAAAATAAGACTTTCCTGGATCCGCAGAGGGATGCCTCATCAAATTAATTAGTTAATATTTGTGAAGATCATTCTGCTTAATAAAAGTATATCCTATCTGAAATTAAGTACTGTATTCCACTACATGAGTGGGTAGGCAGACAGCTTAATTGTAAGAATATAGCCTGGTTTTAACTTTTGTTTTAATAATAGCATTGAATTAGGTTAGCGAAGAACAGAGCACCCACAGGAACAAAATCAAAGCAATTAGTTAACACAGATATTTGGAAAACTAAAACAATAGGACCACAGGATGCTCTCTGTGATTTGTGTTATTTGTGGGCTCTGCTTATGCCTAAATCATAGATATGTTTTCAGACCTGTCAATACCTTGAGCTGCGTATTAACTAGGGAGCTGGTAGAAGAACATATGTAAACATATGTGCTGCTTGACCTTTCACTAGCAGAGTAGACCAAATGCCTGTGTCCTATTCTGGCTGCTCAGCCTCCTGCTGGCCTTTGAAGATGTCATAAGGCCAGCCCATTACCATCATATAGCAGTAGGCTAACAAAAAGGTATGGATAACTGGGGCATGATCTATATTCAAGAATAAGGCTTAAATTTCATGTCAAACTGAGATCAGACCTTCTTCTAGCTTTTAATATCTTCTAGGTGGGAAGAAGTTGTATCATTTCCTGTCCATCTGCGACAGCCTTAAAAATCAGAACTCTTGTCTATTTCAATAGTGAAAAAAAATATGTCTAGGGAGATTGATGCATATGTAGTTCACCATGATTCTTACAATTTTTCTGTTCAGTTATCCCTAAAATTTAGTACAGAAATATCATTCCAAGCCTATGTCTTCCCTGCTTCAGGATTCTTATCAAAGTCTAAATATCTGAGTTTTTCCCCCAAATTCCTTGAGATATTCAAGACAAGATAAGGATGGAAATCAAACAAAAGGCTCACCTAAGGGTTGTAGGAGAAATAATTACAATAATAAGGTTTGACAAAAAGGAAAAGGAGATATTTAAGTAAGATTATGTCAAAAGTAGAAGATATCTTCAATTCCTCTTTAATTTTATATGTTTTTTTAATATTATTTAGAATCCTGGATACTGAGAGTTAGATGAATAATAAAATAGGACTAAATCAAAATGCTAATTTTTAAAGCACTAGGAAGTAATATGTTCTATTAAATTATAATCAAGAAGCTTGTTCAGCATCTACTGTGTACCCAGCAAATAGTAGGAACCATAAACATTTAGATTCACAGAAACAAGCATGAGGCTGCAAATAATTATTAAATAAAAAGGGGACTAGGAAAAGAAAGTGTTACTCAATTTGTAATACTTTATTTATAAAAACCCATTAAAACTAAATATGACAGTGTTAACATTCACTAATTCTACAAGGTGGTGGGAATTTGAGATATACAGTTGGCAATAGCACATACCTAACTGGAGACACAATTAAAATGAGATACTAACTTGAAAAATATTATTCTACTCCCTATTATCCTAATTTCTCCACCTAAGTGGTACTTGTTAGTATACAATTCCTAGGGCTTTCAAGCCAATAAAATGGCTGTTTATAAGTTGCACATTCTCTGCCTACCTTTGAATTTCCTCAAAACCCATACACAATTTTCATCTAACACTTTGTTTACATTGATTTTTCCAAGAATTAAATAATTCTCATTCTAGCATCTCTGGTCTACTTTTTCTAACAGGTGGTTCTGAAGAGGGCAGGTTTTTTCCTTATAAGCCTTGCAACAAAGGTCCATTAAGCCTGTCAGTCTTCTTTTCATCCATGTATTTTTTTCTTTTGTTATATTATCTTCAGAATTTTCATATAAGATAATTGAGCAAGATGTAGCTCATTAAAGTTGGAACAAGTGAAAATAAAATGAGTACTCTACTTCTGAGTTTGAAATACAGGGACTAGATTTCCATTCCTTACTCATTCACTTCTTTCTGGGTGACCCTGGACAAGTCTTATGAACCATTATAATGAGGATATTGTAATAAAGTCTTGCTAGAATTTTTGCAACTCTGACGTTGTTTGATTTCCATAATACTCAAATTATACTTAGCTGAACGGTGGAAAAACAAGCGGAGTCTAGAAGACAAGTGATAACCTTAGAAAACCTTACTTCCAAGGGTTTCATCTGACTTTATGAACCAAACCAAACAAACTGAGTTACTCAAAATTACATTGCCATGTTTTTTGATGTTGGAAACTAGCCCAGATTTTTCGCATAGGAGGAACTCAATTTTTTTTTGAAAAAAAGATAAACTGTAATATTAATGTATTTCTCTAAAGGCTATAAAACATTTTCATCTACAGGATTAATCTACATTTAATCCTCCTGTCACCAGATTGAGCCTTGAAATTTGTGACAGCCTGCTGTCCTGTCTGCTCTGTTTGCTTATACATGCTGTTTGCTTGTGTAAGCAGAAAACTCCATGTTTTCAACTGCTGGCCGTTTAGTTTTCACATACTACCCATCACGGAGGTGAACTTCAGACCTGCTCAACCTGGTGTAGGTACCTTGCTGACACATTAGAAGACCTTAGAGTCATTATATTATCATTATAATGATAAATATATTATCATTACATCATTATTTAACTAATTATTGTTATGAGATTATAATGCTGAAAACACACCCACTAGTGCCATGTCACATCTGACTATGCCCAAACTAGGGCAGAAAAAAGGTGGCTCCCTGAATCCTGGAACTCTGCTTGCGTCTCCATGAACAGCTCTGATAAGAGTGTTTATTCCACACGCCCTCATTAGCCAGTTGTAAGAAAAATCAATCCCAGATCTGTTGGAGGAAAAGCTATCTTTAGAGCACAAGCTCCCTTTCTCCATTCATTGGCCACCAAGTAACATTTTGTGCTTGATCTCAGAACCATTTGGTCATTTGTGTAGTGCTTTAAGTAGGAAAAGAAACTAAAAATTTGGTAATACTCCAGCAACACTTAAAAGTAAAAATAAACAAATATTTTACTTGTTTCACATTTAAGGAAGGTTACTTTCCCAAAAAGTCATGACATGCTTGAAATCCCACAGGTGATACATGACATTGTGAGGATATGAGTCTGGAATTTAATATATATATTTTTTATATATAAGATGGTTGAATAGATGGAATAATAGATGGATAAAATAGGATGCTTTTTTAAGACTAAAGTTTTTCTATTACTATTTAAAAGCAATTTTCTATAATGAGAAGGAGGAAGACAAAGAGGTTTACATAGTTCCTTACATCTATCACCTGAAGAATAGCTAGCCTTGAAAATATTACCTTGAAGATGATACTAAAGAAGTCAAAGAAAATAATGCAGCCTGTACATTATGTTTATATGTAAACATAATCTTTATATTATTATAATTTTTGCATTGGGCTTAACAGATTTCATAAAGAATGCTTGCATCAAAAAGTAAATAATTTCATATAAGTGATTCTTAGAAGAAACTAGACTTTCATTTGGCCTCTCAGACACATTACATATTGCTAAGGATATTGGATATATAGTACCCCACATTAGCTTGTTAGCTTTTCTAAACATCTAAATTCATTTTGAAAAGAAAACAAATTGAGTGTATTATTATTTGTTTTAAATTAGAATTTCTCTTGTGTTACTTTCCAAAAATACTTAGAAGTGTCAGGTCCAACCAAATCTTTCCAATTGTGGGTAACTGTTTTCAGGATATATTCACTAAGTGTATGTCCTATGATCAAGGACTCAAAGGAGACACTGTTTACAGACAAAAATGATTTTTATATAAAAATTAGACTTCAAATGGTTATTATTTAGTAAAAGCAATAATCCCTAATATTGACTGTAAAACTAGCCAGATTGATGCTTTAGCATTGGTTAATGATGTCTTTCATCTGAAATGATCTAGAAGTATTGGATATACTAGGTAAAAATTCTGCAAAACTGACATTGGTTCATCTTTCAATTAACATGTTCCATGAAACCTATTACATAATATTTTTCCAAAAGCTACATTTGTTCCTATAGTATATATAAAAGTATAAGATAATGCAAAATATGTTAGAGTCAGATTTTAGAGGAAAATACAGGCTACCTAGCCCAACAATGGTTGATTTTGATCATCTTCACCTTATCTTTCAATTTGTCAATTTTATGGCCTATTCCTTAATGATCACAATCCCTGCAGAGGTAAATTGTAAGCTTTTGCTCATTCTGTGATGTGTCAATTACTTTATATTGCAGCCATTTTTCCTTAACTTGAAATGCTTTTCTTCTTTATAAGGAAGTTGGAGATCAGCCATTGTGAACTCTTTCAAATCCATTTTATAGTACTTGTTCTTGGTTGGGCTTTATCATTTACTTAAGCTTCTCCTACTTACAGTCTCTTCTAATCAATTTTAGACCTTCATAGATCTCTGTGTTTATTCCTACATCCCTATACTCATGTTCTTTTTCAGGGCAGAAGGCCATTTCTAACCCATACCCTATCAACCTTTCCAGTGTTAACTTACGTTTATTACTATACACACATATATACTTATGATAAACATAAGTGCATATATATATATATCATTATATATATATATCATTATATATATATATAGAGAGAGAGGTATAGATATATATAGAGATCATATATATATATATGATCACTCTCTGCCAGTTATAGTGGCACATGCTTGTTATTCCAGCACTTGGGAGGTAGAGGCAGAAAGATCATGAGTTTGAGGCCAGCCCAGACTAGAGAATAAGACTTTGTCTTTGTCACAAAAATTTTAAAAAATAATAGTAATCATGCCAAACTCTCCCCCACCCACCCTGACTTTTTCTTAAATTCCCCCCCCCTTAGACTATTGGAGTTTAAAACAATAATCCATTATTTGGTCCTTTTTTTTCCTTTTTATTCAATTGCTTAAAGCATGTTAGTAATTTATTTCTCCAATCAGATTAGCATCTGTATAGGGAATATGAGATGTGTCAACACTGGTTATGCTCAAAAAGGTACAAAGTTGGTATAAAAACATCAGAAATGCTTTTGTGCCTTGTCATAGAAAAGTCTAGAAGATTTGAGTGATATATGCTGCACTTCTCTGGTGATTAATCTCTATTCGACTTGTAACAGAGTAAGAAACTTGTTCAAAGGTACACTGAAGGATAGTGGTGAAATGGAGTCAGTCATAGACAAATTTCAGTTTCTGCTCTTACCCATTGCTGCAGTGGATTAGGCACTTTTAAGGCTCAGGAATGTCCATGGACTAAACTTATACAGAGACTCTAAGTTCCCTGTACTCAAGTTTATAAATCATATAGGTATAGTTAGGAAAACAAAAAAATATAGTTTTTGTAGCAGCCACCTTTTATACAGAGCACAGAAAGAAAAGTGTGGGGAATAAATTTGAGATGAAAAAAGCAATTGATTCTTGTGTTACATCTATATATCTATCTGTCTGCCTACTGGTTTGTTATAAATAATACACATACACACACACTACACACTGTGAAATATAGTTAGCATATAATTTGAAGAGGTTTGTAACATCATAAATTGCAAATCTTTGGTGAATGTCACTATTACCCTCAAATAATAAACTTTCCAAAATATTTTATGCATATATGCATAATTTTTTATAACCCAGAAACATTTTATAGCTATTTTTCTTGGGTAGATAAATCTCACATTTGAAGTATCTTGATGAAACTTTAACTCTGCATATTACTTAACTAGGAACTCCAAAAAAAATGAATTCTGCGTTTGTTTCTCAGTATCATGCCCCCTTCTCCCTGTGGCCATTTTATTAATATCAACCCCTCACATTCTTCTATACTAGCTGTTATACTTGTTTCTAAGCAATATTATTCTGTTTTACTTCTCACTTTTCTTTCAAGCAAATTTTGCTTCAAGAACATTCTTCTTTTACTCTCCAAATAAAGTGAAAGGAATTAAACTTAATTAAATGCAACTACTCTGTGTAATTTATCTCTGGTTTAGTATTTGATTTTGTACACCCTGAACTATAAATGGAAGTGATTTTGCTCTTTCTTATATATTCAAAGTTTTCTAGTACAGTCCAAAAATTAATCCTAATGTTACTTAGAAAAATAATAGCTCTTCTGATAAAATTGTTTATAAAATATATGAACCTCTACTGAATTATATTATTTAATATGTTTCTGCTATTATGTACTGGAAAAAGGAAACAATATGGTAAACCTTCCAATAGAGTCCTTGTTCTTCTCTAGCTAATTCTGAAGGAAAAGTTCACACCTGTGTTCCCTCATTGCATCACTAGCTGATCAGGCTTCTTTATCATTTAATTGTCACCTACTACACAGCTCATCCAAGAACACTGTCAATGCTTGGTTATTAAACTTCAGTAGATGACAATAAAAATAATGCTTGAGATAAATGAAAATAGCAATATTTGTTGTTACCAAGGAGACTTTTCAGTTATTGTTGCAGAATGAAATACTCAAAGAGCTGAATGACACAGGACCATTTAGCAACAGCAATGTATGTATGAATTACAGGAATCAGAAAAGGATTAAAGATGATAAATTTGACCTCTTTCATAGAATTTCTGGTCAGTAAAATAAGTATGCATCATATTAGCTTATAATGAAGTCCTGAACTAGAGGCAAAAGTATTTTGCATAAGGTACACATAAATTTTCTTTACTTTCAGGTTTATTCTTGGTAAATAACCTCAGAAACAATTTTTATTAAAATAAACATAATTGTACACACTGCTCTGTTATTCTTTACACAGCAACATAGTATATGCTATGAATTTCATTTATTAACTACTTCTAAGGACTTATTACATTTATTTAGTTATATTTAATGTTACAGAATGACCCTCTAGTATATCTGAACAAAAGCTGTTTCTCAATTACTTTGTAATTAAAAGATGAAAATAGCAAGGACTTTTATAGCCATTATGAGCCAAGTATGTTTCTATTGAACTATATAAACTCTTCCCATCCTCAGAAAAACTCTGTGAACTTCGCATCTTCATGTTATAAACAAAGAAATTGAAGAACAAAGTAAGAAACTTGTTCAAAGTTACACTGAAGGATAGTGATGAAATGGAGTCAGTCTCAGACAAATTTCAATTTCTGCTCTTAACCACTTCTGCTGTGGGTTAGGTATTTCTACTGCCCAGGTGTTCTGTTGTAAAGCACATGGTCAAATAGCTTGGGGAGAGAGGGAAACATAGGTCAAGTGTGGCTTGGTAAAATAAAATGCAAAAAGTCTTAAGGGAAGGAAATAATGTGTATTTTGTGGTGATTTTATTTTGTTTTGTTTTGGGGTTTTTATTCATTTGTTTAGACTAGCCCTTGCTACATAGCTCTGGCTACCTCAGGACTCACTATGTAGACCAGGCTGGCTGTGAGTTGTGATGATCCTCATGCCTCTACCTCCTGAATACTGGGATCAGAGGCATATGCCACCACATCCACTGAAAGAAGATTTATTTAAAGCAAACTGTATACTGAGAACTTAGCTAAAAAATAGATATATTAAAATGAATGAAGTTATCATTGACTATAACAGCAACGTACAATCATTGTTTTCAATGAATGTATAAAGCAAAGAAGACATATTTAATAGATATGATTAACTCATTGTCAAATGTGTATTGGTTAATTCCTATGAAGGTTATACTATTTAATTAAAAAGATGAGAATCCCATGAAATCAAGATTTTCACAGTCTTCTTAAAATCATATACATTAAAAATATCTGATTAATTCTGAAGAATTAAGAATTATTTAATCTAATGTTGCTGCTATGTAGACAATTACATCTAACAGTCTTCTTATAAGTTTTTGGGTCCCCCAAAGTGCCTTTTCCTTTTCTGGATTTTGCTTGCAAGATTTTCTATCTAGAGTGCTTCTAAACTACCTCCTATGAAAATTTTATCCATCATATGCCATTCCTAGCATATAAGTAATCATTCTATCAAATTTTCCGTCATTTTCCAGTTTAAAATGTTGGTTTTCTCATGCACTCACTACAGTATTCTTGTGCTTTGTTTGCAGATATTAATGTATTCTGTCTACATAATATTATATTTTACAGACCTTGCTTATCTCTACCACAATATTAAGGACTACTTGGAAACAACACCTGTATTTTTTTCATCTGTGTGTTCTCAATAGTATTTTGCATAGTTCCCAGTAATAAACAGGTCTTTATTAAGAGGTTTGGAATTGGGTATTTCTGGTAAAAAAATTGTCTAAAGTTTACCTTTAATGTATAATTTCATTAGTAATGTGCAAAGCGAAATGATCATTGCATGTGTTTGCTTAAAACAACTTGAAATAATGTTATCCGTTGACCATTTTAACTATTCTTATACGTAGCCTGCAGCTGTAGTCCTGTGGCATCCGATCTATCAGATCTCAGAAGCTAAGCAGGGTCGGGCCTGGTTAGTACCTGGATGGGAGACCACCTGGGAACACCAGAAGCTGTAGGCTTGGGAGAAGGACCTGGCAACCCCCTCCCAAAAATCAATCTGCCATTGAAAACCCTATGAACAGCAGAGAAGCACTGACAATAGTGTTTCCCCTGTTGTACAGAGGGTCGCGATGAGTCAGATACCGACTCGATGGCACCTAACAACAACAACAACATCTTATACATATATGTGTGTATGCTTATATACATAGATAGCAATATATTTCATTCTTATCTCAAGACATCTTATGTTTAGGAAGTACTTAATTTGTGGAATTTAAAATTTGCCACTCAAGGCTACATTTTTATAGGATTTTGCATTTGCTTATAGAATTAGATGCAAAAATATGCTTATGTGTCATTAAGACTGAGATTATAGTTATAGAGGAATCAGAAAATTCCATTACACTCCCAAAGTAATCATAATTCTTGTTTCAAAAATATTAGTGAAAAAATATATATTTGAAATTTGTTTGCCCGTAGTGTAAAAAGCATAAGAATAAAAGAAACTTGGGTAGTACTTTGGAACCATAAAATGAAAAATCTGAACACAGAGAAGTTTTAATATCTTAAAGAAATAAAAATTGTAAGAAAAACAAATTATGTAGATGAATGTAAATATAGACGTAAAATATCTTTAAGTTTCAATAATGTGAGGTCTTAATAACTGTGGAATGAATTTCTACAATATGTAATTTGGGATTTGCCCAGGCCTTCTAGCTATGGAGTTGCTATAGTAATGCTAATAAAGAAAATTAATGTTTATAATTAGATCAAAGCCATAATGCCATACATTCTATTGCAGTGTCTTAAGGATCTATGGTTGTTTTCAGGACTCAGTGATTTACATTTGTGTTATCTTTGTTGCAGGCCCATTATTTTGGCATTGTAGAAAATGTCAAATTAACTCCATTTAAAATTCTGATTTGATTGGATCTAATCTAAACACACACACACACACACACACACACACACACACACACACACACAGAGTCCTTATTATAAAAATGTGTTTGAGGGTAATTTACTTAGAAAAACTGCAGTAAATGTTTTCATATTTGTAGGGTAAAACATATCATAACAGTGACATTAAGTATCTCCACTGAGGAAAATGAACACAAGTATATATCTTATAATTATAAACTTCTATTCTTCACTGTTTTTGATTATCTATGATAATTTCATAATAGCCACAGTTTTATTCCATAGTAGGTGTACAAGTATGTTCTCTTTCTCTTTCTTTCTTTCTTTTCTTTCTTCTTTCTTTCTTTTTCTTTTTCTTCCTTTCTTTGAGGCTTTTTGTTTACTACAACATAATTAAATAATTAACAAGAGGCTATGTGAAATGAAAAGTTACTTAAATAATTGCAAAGAAAAGTAAAATAAATTTCAAAAGTGTGTTGCTCACATTTGTGCCAGACAATGATATCTAAAAAATTCATGACCAATCAACATTTCACTATTCCTATGAGTAAAAATCATGAAGGCAATATAATGGTACAACTTTCATGTAAGAAATGAATTATAGTGCTCCACTGTAAATTTTGAATTTCAGCATTTTTCATGGCTCAGTGATAGTAGAACAATTGTCATCAAGATCTACCATTTAATTCCCCCAGTGAGAAATTTATAAGAAACTTGATAGTAAATACAAATATGCAAACAAACATTCTAATCCTCATGCAACAGTCTCCAAGTGAGCATTGATATAAGGCTTATATAAAAGGATATGATCAGACCTATAGACTCCTAAGTAAATGAAAACCCTGATCTCTGAACCACTACTTGTCTAGTTAAGATAAAATACCAAAGAGATTCACTCAATCAAATATGAAGAGTAGAGAAATCACAATCAAATGGTTACTTGCCTCATATACAAAACTTTATCCAGGACCAGTTATTTTTAAAGCAGGAACAGTAACTTACCTAAAGAGAGAATTAAAAAAATGTAGATTATTATAAGACAATGGTACAAGCATCTTAACAGAAGCATAGCACATGCTGACAGGCAGAATCAGGTCTACACACACAAAAATTACCAAAGGTCACTAAGTGGTTCAAGTATAAATTTTTATGCCCTTTATCCCTTTAAACATCGTTCTCTTATCTCTGGCCACTTTTATCTTCCCTCCTTCACTCCAATCTTTGCAAATATCTCCTCCTTGCTTGGAGTCATTTCCTTTGGGTCTATTGATAAGGAACTTTCTCAAAAAGTGACTAATTTTGTCCAAAAATAATCAGGAAATTCAGACTAGATATCAGACACCTCTTACTAAAGTGCTGTCTTGATAGAGATAGTTTGTGAATGTAAGGTGATTGAGTAATTAAACATAAATCTGCTTCAATCTTCGGAATTCTAAATTCTTGAGAGAAAGCAACTAGAATGACCAAAAGAAATAGTTTCTAATAAGTTTAGATTTAATGGCTCTCGTTTGGGATACACTATAGGGGAATGGGTTCTTCAATGCCACTTGCTTTATTTGATTCCTTGGCAAAGGCTACCTATTCTATGCATGGGCAAGACAGATTTGTCAGCCAAACCTCGAAGTTCATAACAGGCTTATAAAATGCTACAAATTGATATTTATACAAGTGTAATGTCATCTATGAAAGATTGGTGGTAAAGGATGGAACGCTGTCAGTGAACTGAAATGATTTGGTAACTGGATCTAGTTGCCTCAAGATCATTTCAGAACATCTGTGTTTAAGGCCAATGTTGCTCACTGCACTTGTGGTGTGCAGTGTCAATCAGCACATATATGAAATCTGAATGCCTACTAAGATTTTTGAGCAACTAATGCAAGATTAAGATACAAACTATAGGGTGAGGAGCACAGAAACAGCTGGCTCTCCCAGGCAGGTGCTGTACTGTTTGCAGTGCAGAACAACCTCCATTTCCTTGGGAACCAGCTTAGAATATAGGTGCACAACCTTAACATTTCTCCTGCTGGAAGCTGAAGTGCTCATTTTATGCATTGACTAATTTATGAGTTTAGTGAGAAATTCTTTGAAAAATAAATTCTAGAAAAGAGAGAACCTGAAAACGAATTCCCTCTTCACAACATGTGTGTATGGTTCCATTAGCAATCTCACAGTGGGCAATCGATTAGGGAGGGAAAAATGGCTTTTTTTATGGTAATGGATTTTGAGCCTCCTGGTGATAATTTATTTACTAGAAATTTTGCAGAGCTGGCTAGCATGCTGAAAACCCTCTGAACATATTCATTTAAAAAGAAGAGAAAAGTGGCTTGGCTTATTTTTGAGAAATATTATTATTAAATCATTGGAAGCATATTGATAAAATATGCCTGGAAGCTACAGTCTTGCAATTTATAATACAAATTACATTACTATTGACAAATGGCAATTTAATCCTGCAATTAACTTTAACAATTTGAATTTTTCTGTTGCATTTTTTTTAGAAAAATCTTGACAGATATTCAGTAATGTTGTGCTACACTAGTGAGCACCAGAAGCTTTCTTTAAGCTTTCCCTACCCCTTGTATTTCTTTGTATAAAGTTATAGTATTCATCAGTGGAACAAAGTGTAAAACCAGTGTCATTTCCCCTTGACTTCCAATCTGTATGGAATCCTGACTTAAAAGGGATTCTCCTACCTTAAATTTCCTTGATGCAGGAAGAGAAAAAAGCAACTTGGCCTAGCTCAAAGAATGTGAACTTTAGAGTCAGAATGACTCATGCTTTTATTTCACTTCCATCATGTATTTGCTCTACAGCACTGGGAAAATACAATTTCTTCACTGAACCTCACTTCCTTCATTTTTAATATGAAGAAAATATCTAACTCAGAAGGAGTGTGGAGTGAATGAAATAACACACGTCCTATGGGTTTACTTCATATTAATTCAGTCATCTTCTACTCCCCTCTTCAAAAAATAGACATTCCAGGTGCTGACATATTTTACCATTTTTTATTGAGGGAAAATCTCTGTACTCAGAATGTGGAAATGACATGCTCACTATTAAGGCAAGCCAACATCCATTTCTTGATACCCATATGCATAATCTCCCTGACCTTTCTGTCAGCTGTTTGCGATGTGGGGGCTTGTGTGTTGCTGTGATGCTGAAAGCTATGCCACTGATATTGCAGATACTAACAAGGCCACCATGGTATACAGGTTTCAGTTGAGCTTCCAAACTAAGACAGAGTAGGGAGAAAGACCCAGCGTCCCACTCCTGAAACAATTAACCATTGAAAATCCTATGAATAGCAGAGAAGCACTGTCAAATATGTTGCTGTCATTGTTATTTGCCATCAAGCAAGGACTAAATCAGATCATGATGGAAAATGAGCCCCCTCCAGGCTGGAAAGTATTAAAGAGATGACTTGAGCAGAGTTGCCTCCTCAAAGTAGAGTCGACTTTAATGATGTGAATGGAGTAAAGCCCCTGAGACCTCCTTTTGCTGACATGGCACCACTCAAAATGAGAAGAAAAGTAGTGGCTGTAACAATGGGGCTCAAACATAAAAAGATTGTGTGTGTGGCACAGGACTGGATTATGTTTTGTTCTGCTGTACTTAGAGTTGTCATGAGTCTGATCTGACGTGACAGCATATGATAACATATGTGTAAACTACTTCTTGATTAGGAAGTAGCATAAATACTAGGCAACAGGAAGAAAGAAATCAAAGAGAGTTATTCATAAAGTTTCTTTCCTTGCTGAACTTACTAATATCTGGCTATAACACAATTATGACAATATTGGTATAGAAACACAAAAGGATACTAAATGCTCTTGACTTTGGAGATGTATAAATCCCATGCAAATGAATATAGGAATCAATTAAAGATGTCATAAGGGAAAAAAGGAATATTACATATGTATATATAGTCAAACATAAAATAAGTATGAATACATATGTACTTGACCATGTAGTCTCAAAATATTTAAACCAACACCTCATTAAAGCAACAGGAGAAATACAGGAATCAACAATTTATTTGGATTACTAAATCCAGAAACTGAAAGAGCAATCAGACCAAAACAAAGTATTTCTATCTGAAAGAAAACTAAATAATATAAGAAAAAAATGGGCAAAACATTTGACTAAAGATTTTGTTAAACTAAAAAATGTAAGAATAGAAAAAACAATAAGGATAAAATCAGAAATCATTAAGTAAAAAGATATAGTTAACAGAAACATTGGTTTTATGAGAAAGTCAAAAAAATACTGAAACTCCTCACAATGGGGTTGCTGTTGTTGTTGTTGTTAGGTACCATGGAGTTGTGTCTGATTCACAGAGACCCTTGTAGAGTTTTCAACAGCTGTTGTTTTGGGAATGCCTCAGGAGTGGATTGCCACATCCTTCTCCCTTTTTTGCAGTGCTGGGAATTGAACTCAGGACCTCAGAGATTGCAGAGTGGAGCTCTACCAACTGAGCTAAATCCTAGCCCTCACAAGGGGGCAAGTAAAACTAAAGAAACAAAAACAAATAAAACAAAATTGGTAAGCAGGACTCAGCACATGCCTGTAATTCCAGCAATGTGGGAAGCAGAGGCAGGAGGGTCACAAGTTCAAGGCCAGAGGCAGTCTATGCAACTTAGACTGTGTTTCAACATAAAACACAAAGAAGAGTTGACAGTGCAGCTCAGTGATAGAGCACTTACAAAGTATGTGCAAAGCCCTAGGTTCAGTCCCCCAGGACTGGAAAAAAAGAAAAGAAAAGAAAAAAGACCAAGGTAAAAAAATAGATAAGTGTCTCAATAGATTTACTACTATTAAACACCTACAATTGAAATTAAAACTTAGAAAATTGAAACTAGAGAAACTTCATTCTCTTATATTTCTTTACACATGGTATTACTTTTCTTCTCACCCACATGCACCGAATTCACACACACCAACTCATAGTCACCCTATGTACAACAGAATGAAACACTCCCTGACTGTGCTATGAATTGGATACCACCTTGATGGCACCTAACAACAACAACCAAAAACCAAAAAATAAATAAATAAAAAACATAAAACAGTATCCTTAGCAAAAATTAAATTGTTTTCCAAAATTTACAGAAACTTTCTAATGACTACAGAAAACTTAGAAGTATGCAAATATTACAAGATCTTTACAGAATTAACACAAAAATTACCTTAAAGAATATAATGTGACAATTGAGTAAATGAAGAAATATATGGAGCTGAAAATATTATAACTCATACTATAAAGATATTGTTTTTCTCAATTTTGTTTATGAATTACACGAAATCCCAATAAAAATGCCACATCATATTTGACACACTCTACCAAACATTCACACAAACACACATTCACACAAACATATACACATATTAATTAAAAAGTAAACTAAATAAAGCTAATGTTTCTTTTTCTTTTTCTTTCCTTTTTCCTTCTTTTGTGTTTTTCTCTTTTAGTGATAGGGATCAATCAAAGTCAGGGCTTCATGCATTCTAAGCAAATGGTCTACCATTGAGATACACCTCTGGCCCAATATA